>JAJKFL010000237.1:43886436-43934549 GCA_021186555.1 Reticulitermes speratus
TATGGTCAGAAGTCATGACGTCATGCTGCACGTAGAGTCTGTAGTGCGCTCTGCATGTCGGTCGCTCCTTCGGCAGGTGACGCTGTACACTCCGCTGTATTACATCTGCTAAGTGCTGTGTTGCGATGTTGTATTGTTTGCAGATTAAATTAAATGTCAGGAATTAATTAATATCCGGCCGCCTCTACCGCTTTATAAAGCTGAGCGACACTTCGTCAGTCCGAAACACTGAGCATGCGCACACAGTGTCTGCGCATGCTCAGTACAGCGTACAGCGGTTATTGCAGTACTGAGCATGCGCAGACAGTGTCTGCGCATGCTCAGTGCGAGTCTCGCAGCGTACAGCGGTTATTGCTGTATACAGCATCAGCTGGTTCGTGTTGTGACGGACAATGTGTTTACTGCGCGGTACGAACTGCGTGCAGCACACCTCTCGTCAGAAGCTGATAGTTCCTGACTCAATACATTCCAAGCATTTTGTGAGAACCCGAAGGTTCATCACTGTCTTCACAACAGTCCGCCACTTGCGCCTATAATCCACATCAATTAACTCCACCGTCTTCCAACTTATTTCTTTAATATAAAGGTAAAGGTCACCCTAGAACAGACCACGAAGGCCCAGAAGGGGAGTAGAGGTATAGCTTTACTCTTTCTTTAACCCCGGCACTAGATAAGGGTGGGTGGTCAAGTCCACGCCCCGGCCGCTTTACCACCGGGAAAGAGACCTGGTACCCATTGTACAGGAGGCTGGGTAGGCCCCAGGGCCGGTCTGGACGGGTGCTGAAAAACTCGCCCCCACCGGGATTCGATCCCCGGACCGTCCAGCCCGTAGCGAGTCGCTATACCGACTGAGCTATCGCAGCCCCCTTTAATATCCATTTTAATATTGTTATTTATTTACGTCTGTATGGCAAGTGGTCAGTTTCCTTCAGGTTTCCTCACCAAAATCCTGCATTCATTTCTGTTTTCCCCCATTCATGCTACATGCCCCGTCCGTGTAATTCGCCTTAATTTGATCACCCTCGTGATATTTACAAATCGTTAACTGTTCGCCATCAACACATCTAATTATGTTGTGTTATATAAATGTGTGGCTACATGTTTCGGCTAATTACATGGCCACCTTCATCATGTTCGCACAACACAAAGTTCCAAATTACGTCAGACCAAGTTGTGTCTCAGAATTACTGCTGCACAATGCATATCGACAGTATATAGCGAAATCTGCGCCCTGCTGGCATATTACGCAGCGTCGAATGGTAATCCTTTACCGACGTTTCGGGACAACGTATCGGTCGCATCTTCAAGAAGAGTGCAGATCTCGTCAACATCACGGCGGAAGCCTGAGATCACAACAGTTATAACATTTAGACTTTTAACAAAAACATTTAAACATTAAAGCATTTTAATGTAAAAACTATCGGTAATAAATTCTACAATGTTCTGCCGATGGTGTGTACCATTGAGAACTAACGGGTTTGTGGACTTTGTCCATCGTCCGGAAATCTAAAATAACTAGATAACACGACGTTTCGGAAGCTGTATATCATTGAGGTTAGCTCTGTCTAAGAGACCCAACAGAGTAGGTGTCCCCCTTCACCTGAGGACGGAAACAGATCCAGCTTCCGAAACGTCGTGTTATCAAGTTATTTTAGATTTCCGTACGATGGAAAAAATCCAGAAACCCATTAGTTCTCAAAGTCTTTAATGTGTGTTGCGTGCTTAAGTATCGTCATCTAAGTCAGTGTCGTCACTGATGACGTGACGAGGTATTCGACAGGAAGCGTATCATCAAATGATGAGTCTGGGGTAGGCAGGAACTGAGTTACAGGCTCGCCTTAAACGATGAAGGCCCTCGACACAGCGGCGTAGCGTGTCTGGAAGGCGACATTTGCAATGTAAATAATGCAGCTGCTGACGCACTAGCGCGGTCAGCGGCTGCTGATAGCACTCAGCCACGAAGGATCATTTGCGAGATTAGTGTGGAGTCAAAACTGTTGGCCCTTTGAAGCCTTAACTTGGTCTGAATAATATATAAAGATGCAGTTCGTACCGCGCAGTAAACACACTAAATGTTCCTATAAGGTACCGTTTAATGCTCTGAGGTCACACTGATTGCTGCTAGAACTGCACACATACAGGGAATACACAAAAGAATGGTGCGGTTTAAATAGTGAATACTATTGAAACCGCACCATTCTTTTGTGTATGCCCTGTATTATAGCAGTTGCTATTCTTGTTAGGGTCTGCTGTTACATTGTTGCCAGTTATATTACATGTCGACGATGGTTTTGTCTGTGAATTTGCCTGTTATACATAACATCATATCTTCACGCCGTCGAAATTTTGTGTAATTTCTGACTTAAGAACTCTATTTTGTACACCCTTTGAACGTGTATTCATATTATATCTACATGCCAAATTGCATAGTCCTGGATACTTGAAAAGTATTGAATATTAAGATTGAGCGTTTTAATTTTCTTTACGTGTGTGTTATGTAAATCGCGTGAAGAAAATAAGGCAGATTATTATCGATTACTATCGATTGCGACAGTTGTAAAGTTCGTAACCGCAGCTGTCAAATGCATGTAGGGCTTGACATAAACTGCTTGTTATTTGTGTACGAGTTTATCGTCAGACTTTAATAGCCGCAATTATATTTCACGAAAATTTGTACACAGAGAGTCGAATAATTCCATGTGGACGGACGGACAGACATGAAAAGGTTAATGGTAGCTCTTCGCAACTTTGTGACAGCTTCTAAAAACGTGGCAGTTAATGTTGTACAGTGAAATAATCGCTGTTTCTTCTGAGATCCACACAAAACACATAAATACAGTCCGTACCGCGCAGTAAACACACTCCGTCTCAGTTATACAAACCAGTCAGTTAAAGTTGTACAGTGAAATAATCGCTGTTTGTTCTGAGATCCACACAAAACACATAAATACAGTCCGTACCGCGCAGTAAACACACTACGTCTCAGTTATACAAACCAGTCAGTTAATGTTGTACAGTGAAATAATCGCTGTTTGTTCTGAGATCCACACAAAACACATAAATACAGTCCGTACCGCGCAGTAAACACACTCCGTCTCAGTTATACAAACCAGTCAGTTAATGTTGTACAGTGAAATAATGGCTGTTTGTTCTGAGATCCACACAAATACAGTCCGTACCGCGCAGTAAACATACTCCGTCTCAGTTATACAAACCAGTCATTTAATGCTGTACAGTGAAATAATCGCTGTTTGTTCTGAGATCCACACAAAACACACAAATACAGTCCGTACCGCGCAGTAAACACACTCCGTCTCAGTTATACAAACCAGTCAGTTAATGTTGTACAGTGAAATAATGGCTGTTTGTTCTGAGATCCACACAAAACACATAAATACAGTCCGTACCGCGCAGTAAACACACTCCGTCTCAGTTATACAAACCAGTCAGTTAATGTTGTACAGTGAAATAATCGCTGTTTGTTCTGACTGGTTTGTATAACAGACGGAGTGTGTTTACTGCGCGGTACGGACTGAATCTTTAAATGTAATTCATGTTATTCGTTGGTGTCCAGCAGAAGTGATTGTCCTGTTCAGTGTAGAGGCAGCGTAAGGAGAATTCTCCAGATATTTTAGCATGCATGTATTTCCTAACTTATTTACTACCTACCATGTACGTGAAGTAGTAAGCAAGGCAGTAAGATAACATTTACGTTTCAAAGCATAACGGTTATTGTATCAGTAATGCGATAAATATGTGCATGGCCAGTGGCGGACCGTGTGTTGCGTGCAGTTCGCTTGTTGCCATGGCGACGCACACAACAACATTACTGCCTCCTGCCCTGGAGACGCAGTGTCACGTGTTCGCTGCCTGACACTGCGAAAATTAAGTGCGATACTTTTACCGGTGTGAAATTATGTTAGGGGATTCAGAATGCTTGGCGCGTGGGGAAATGTTTTGTTTAGCTAACGGCAACATATGAAACTAAAATTACAAACCGCCTCAACACGGCCGTCTCCTGGGACGTGACAGACTATAGTTAGATACATGCGTGCGAACGTTTCGGGGGCACATTCTGCCTCTATCATCATGGTGGTCATATTGAAACATTGTCTCGTTTTGTGTGGGTGTCAGACTTGGTTTTCGATATTAGGGGAAAATTTAGACTGATGGTGTCAGAAAAGAAGGCGCTGAGGGTACTGTGTTGACTTACGAGGGAGGATTGAGAAAATTACTCATTTTGGAGCTCCGTGACTTGCGCTGCTTTATGACGGTGATAAAATAAAAAAGGAACGGGAGGGGAATGTAGCATGCATGGAAGTATAAGGTAATGTATACAAAAAGTTAATCCGATGGATGTATATGACTTTGAGGGATCAGGCGTGAATATGAGGATAATACTGAAATGGTATGAGTTTGTGGACTGGAGTAATAGCGGGCTGATATGATTACAGTATTGAAATGGTATGAGTTTGTGGACTGGAGTAATAGCGGGCTGATATGATTACAGTATTGAAATGGTATGAGTTTGTGGACTGGAGTAATAGCGGGCTGATATGATTACAGTATTGAAATGGTATGAGTTTGTGGACTGGAGTAATAGCGGGCTGATATGATTACAGTATTGAAATGGTATGAGTTTGTGGACTGGAGTAATAGCGGGCTGATATGATTACAGTATTGAAATGGTATGAGTTTGTGGACTGGAGTAATAGCGGGCTGATATGATTACAGCATTGAAATGGTATGAGTTTGTGGACTGGAGTAATAGCGGGCTGATTTGATTACAGTATTGAAATGGTATGAGTTTGTGGACTGGAGTAATAGCGGGCTGATATGATTACAGTATTGAAATGGTATGAGTTTGTGGACTGGAGTAATAGCGGGCTGATATGATTACAGTATTGAAATGGTATGAGTTTGTGGACTGGAGTAATAGCGGGCTGGTATGGTTACAGTATTGAAATGGTATGAGTTTGTGGACTGGAGTAATAGCGGGCTGATATGATTACAGTATTGAAATGGTATGAGTTTGTGGACTGGAGTAATAGCGGGCTGGTATGATTACAGTATTGAAATGGTATGAGTTTGTGGACTGGAGTAATAGCGGGCTGATATGATTACAGTATTGAAATGGTATGAGTTTGTGGACTGGAGTAATAGCGGGCTGATATGATTACAGTATTGAAATGGTATGAGTTTGTGGACTGGAGTAATAGCGGGCTGATATGATTACAGTATTGAAATGGTATGAGTTTGTGGACTGGAGTAATAGCGGGCTGGTATGATTACAGTATTGAAATGGTATGAGTTTGTGGACTGGAGTAATAGCGGGCTGATATGATTACAGTATTGAAATGGTATGAGTTTGTGGACTGGAGTAATAGCGGGCTGATATGATTACAGTATTGAAATGGTATGAGTTTGTGGACTGGAGTAATAGCGGGCTGGTATGATTACAGTATTGAAATGGTATGAGTTTGTGGACTGGAGTAATAGCGGGCTGATATGATTACAGTATTGAAATGGTATGAGTTTGTGGACTGGAGTAATAGCGGGCTGATATGATTACAGTATTGAAATGGTATGAGTTTGTGGACTGGAGTAATAGCGGGCTGGTATGATTACAGTATTGAAATGGTATGAGTTTGTGGACTGGAGTAATAGCGGGCTGATATGATTACAGTATTGAAGTTTTTGCTTCCTTAAAATACAGAACATTTATTGACTCGATAAGCAGCTGTTAGCTTCTCAAATAAAGGACTGTGCTCCATAATTTTAGTTTATTAGCCATGTAGAACGAACAGGCAAGACAAGTTGGTAGTTCGCGCGAGGCTTGTGGGAACTTTGTGTCATATGATTCAGAGTGATCAGCTTTATACTGCGGCCGACTTTAACCTACGGGCATACTGCATGTGTTTATTCCCAAAACGTTTGTAGAAATGTGAGATTTCAAGTTGTGTCAGCGGTGTTCTCTGTTAGGTATGAGCTGAGGCTGAAGAAAGAGATCAGAGCATGCGTCTAAGGACTGTCGAATGTAAATCTGTTGCTAGGACACGGAGAAATCGTGTAGCGTGTGTTAAGATAATCAGTTTGTGTCTGTGGACAATATTCACGAATTTAACTGTAAGGACAACAACAGAGCCACAAATGTTACGTAATGCGGACATTTGCTAACTTGTTTAATATTTGATATCGCTGCCCACGTGTCGTAGCCTAGCCGAACGTTACCTGCACAGTGAACAGTGATTGCTGTCAGTTATGTGTCAGTGGGAACAGGAGAGAAGGAAAGGCACAAAGGTAGAGCAAGAGAATGAAGGACCATAGCGATAGACGTTGGTGGGTTGAATGTTCTGATATAGATGGTGAAACTGTATGTAAGGAGTGGCACTGCAGGCAGCCTGCTGTCAGCAATAGCAGCACTGCAGGCAGCCTGCTGTCAGCAATAGCAGCACTGCAGGCAGCCTGCTGTCAGCAATAGCAGCACTGCAGGCAGCCTGCTGTCAGCAATAGCAGCACTGCAGGCAGCTGTGCAGCATAGCAGCACGCAGCAGCTGGTGTCAGCAATAGCAGCACTGCAGGCAGCCTGGTGTCAGCAATAGCAGCACTGCAGGCAGCCTGCTGTCAGCAATAGCAGCACTGCAGGCAGCCTGCTGTCAGCAATAGCAGCACTGCAGGCAGCCTGGTGTCAGCAATAGCAGCACTGCAGGCAGCCTGCTGTCAGCAATAGCAGCACTGCAGGCAGCCTGGTGTCAGCAATAGCAGCACTGCAGGCAGCCTGCTGTCAGCAATAGCAGCACTGCAGGCAGCCTGCTGTCAGCAATAGCAGCACTGCAGGCAGCCTGGTGTCAGCAATAGCAGCACTGCAGGCAGCCTGCTGTCAGCAATAGCAGCACTGCAGGCAGCCTGCTGTCAGCAATAGCAGCACTGCAGGCAGCCTGGTGTCAGCAATAGCAGCACTGCAGGCAGCCTGCTGTCAGCAATAGCAGCACTGCAGGCAGCCTGCTGTCAGCAATAGCAGCACTGCAGGCAGCCTGGTGTCAGCAATAGCAGCACTGCAGGCAGCCTGGTGTCAGCAATAGCAGCACTGCAGGCAGCCTGGTGTCAGCAATAGCAGCACTGCAGGCAGCCTGCTGTCAGCAATAGCAGCACTGCAGGCAGCCTGGTGTCAGCAATAGCAGCACTGCAGGCAGCCTGGTGTCAGCAAATAGCAGCACTGCAGGCAGCCTGGTGTCAGCAATAGCAGCACTGCAGGCAGCCTGGTGTCAGCAATAGCAGCACTGCAGGCAGCCTGGTGTCAGCAATAGCAGCACTGCAGGCAGCCTGGTGTCAGCAATAGCAGCACTGCAGGCAGCTGGTGTCAGCAATAGCAGCACTGCAGGCAGCCTGGTGTCAGCAATAGCAGCACTGCAGGCAGCCTGGTGTCAGCAATAGCAGCACTGCAGGCAGCCTGTGTCAGCAATAGCAGCACTGCAGGCAGCCTGCTGTCAGCAATAGCAGCACTGCAGGCAGCCTGGTGTCAGCAATAGCAGCACTGCAGGCAGCCTGGTGTCAGCAATAGCAGCACTGCAGGCAGCCTGGTGTCAGCAATAGCAGCACTTGGAACTGCACAAATTATTATTATTATTATTATTATTATTATTATAAATGCAAAGCAATCCCATTACAGACCTAGACATGCCCTTAGGGTTCCAGGAGGTTGAGGCTACCAGATTTATAGACAGTCGGCACACGAAAGTAGTAAGGTTGTCAGCCCTACGCACCGGCCGCCTTTACCCCCAGGAAATATTCCTGGTACTCATTTCTGTTAGAGGCTGAGTCGACCCCAGGGCCATAGTGCGACCGAAACGTTTATGTCAATGAAAAATTCCAATGACACCATCGGGAATCGAACCCGCGACCTTCCGGCTTGTAGCGCAGTGCCTAAACCAACTGCGCCACCGCGTGCCCCCACTATTATTATTATTATTATTATTATTATGTTGTCTCCTGTCACAACATTTTCCCCCGGTACTTATCCCCTCAAACCAACAGCGATCCCCACCGCTCACACTTCAAGTTTCAGACTGCAGTACCGACCGTATTACGTGTGACGTTGCAAGTACAGCTGTCTGTTGTGGTGAATGTGTTGACTGTTATACTGGTGCGGCTTACAGCTTTGTCTTTAAAACTTTTGTTGCTATTCCGGTGGCTACAATTATTTATTATTATTATTATTATTATTAACGTCACAACAGTCCAGGAACATAGCACTGTTTTGCAGTGACGTCACAGTCGGCCTGACAGCAAGCCTCTGCACCAAAAGCAATCCAAGTGCCAACCCCAAACCTATCACAGTGTTTGCACAGCACGGTTTCATATTAGAACATAACTCCAATATAAATATATGTATAGAGGGGGGGGGGGGGGGTGAGGGTACGGATTTGGCAGGGGTAATTGCAGCTGTGACCGAACCTAGTAGCCCCCCCCCCCCCGGCCGTTATGTAATCGTGTTCCTTAATCCGGTTACAAAGTTTTACTGTCTATGAGCCACTGTTTCGCTTGGAAATACAAACGATTTTAATCCTCGCAGGTGAAATCGAAATTGTTAGACATTTCGGCTGCTGAATCTGCTCAAAGTACAGTGGCCGATCTCGCCAAGCCAGTCAGCACAGCGGTAGGTATGCTGACGGTGCGGAGTTCGAATGTCAGCGTAACAGCGGCTGCCCCGACCGAAGTCATTCGGGCTCTTTCTGAGACCCTTCAGGCCAATGCAGGAACAGTACCACAGTTAAGCCGTATCTGTCCGCCTCCTTCCTAATCCTGTTCAACTTATGATTCACCAGGTCAGCCTGTTACTGGATTGATGTAGTCTGTGGTACAGGGTGCGTCGTGAATTGAACCGTAAATAGCTAAATGTGCGATTTGATTTAACATCAGGAAAATCCACGCTTCGCACATACGATGTACAGTGGAGTCACGGTGTACAGTGGAGTCACGGTGTACGTGATTAATTGGGACTGATAACAAACGTCACGAACATTGGAACCAATTCTTAATCTAGAAGGCGTGTTTTTTTCAAAGAACTTATGAAATATCAGGCATACAGATATACAGTAACAACAGGAGGAATAAAAGCATGAGAGTTTATTTTTAATAAAATTAATCCAGTCCACGCCTGTCCTATTTCTTTAAGATTCACTTTATATATTTTTTTTCCTTTGGCGCTTTCTTCTTCCAAGTGATCTCTTTCCTTGATCTTTTTTTTACTAAACTCACTATGTGTTTCTCTCTCCCCCATATGTGTCACAGTGCATGTCTGTCTTGATTAGATCGCTACAAGTGCCAAAACACATGACCACGAAAGAAACAGGGGTTGTTATCGTTCTATGCATATGGATGTTTACTGTCTGAAGGCTGATTTTAACCTGTATTATATATAAAGAGTCACTGCGTACCGCGCAGTAAACACACTCCGTCTCAGTTACACAAAGCAGTCAGTTAATGTTGTACAGTGAAATAATGGCTGTTTGTTCTGAGATCCACACAAAACACATAAATACAGTTCGTACCGCGCAGTAAACACACTCCGTCTCAGTTATACAAACCAGTCAGTTAATGTTGTACAGTGAAATAATCGCTGTTTGTTCTGAGATCCACACAAAACACATAAATACAGTCCGTACCGCGAAGTAAACACACTCCGTCTCAGTTATACAAACCAGTCAGTTAATGTTGTACAGTGAAATAATGGCTGTTTGTTCTGAGATCCACACAAAACACATAAATACAGTCCGTACCGCGCAGTAAACAACACTCCGTCTCAGTTATACAAACCAGTCAGTTAATGCTGTATAGTGAAATAATCGCTGCTTGTTCTGAGATCCACACAAAACACATAAATACAGTCCGTACCGCGCAGTAAACACACTCCGTCTCAGTTATACAAACCAGTCAGTTAATGTTGTACAGTGAAATAATCGCTGTTTGTTCTGAGATCCACACAAAACACATAAATACAGTCCGTACCGCGCAGTAAACACACTCCGTCTCAGTTATACAAACCAGTCAGTTAATGTTGTACAGTGAAATAATCGCTGTTTGTTCTGAGATCCACACAAAACACATAAATACAGTCCGTACCGCGCAGTAAACACACTCCGTCTCAGTTATACAAACCAGTCAGTTAATGCTGTACAGTGAAATAATCGCTGTTTGTTCTGAGATCCACACAAAACACATAAATACAGTCCGTACCGCGCAGTAAACACACTCCGTCTCAGTTATACAAACCAGTCAGTTAATGTTGTACAGTGAAATAATCGCTGTTTGTTCTGAGATCCACACAAAACACATAAATACAGTCCGTACCGCGCAGTAAACACACTCCGTCTCAGTTATACAAACCAGTCAGTTAATGCTGTACAGTGAAATAATCGTTGTTTGTTCTGAGATCCACACAAAACACATAAATACAGTCCGTACCGCGCAGTAAACACACTCCGTCTCAGTTATACAAACCAGTCAGTTAATGTTGTACAGTGAAATAATCGCTGTTTGTTCTGAGATCCACACAAAACACATAAATACAGTCCGTACCGCGCAGTAAACACACTCCGTCTCAGTTATACAAACCAGTCAGTTAATGTTGTACAGTGAAATAATCGCTGTTTGTTCTGAGATCCACACAAAACACATAAATACAGTCCGTACCGCGCAGTAAACACACTCCGTCTCAGTTATACAAACCAGTCAGTTAATGTTGTACAGTGAAATAATCGCTGTTTGTTCTGAGATCCACACAAAACACATAAATACAGTCCGTACCGCGCAGTAAACACACTCCGTCTCAGTTATACAAACCAGTCAGTTAATGCTGTACAGTGAAATAATCGCTGTTTGTTCTGAGATCCACACAAAACACATAAATACAGTCCGTACCGCGCAGTAAACACACTCCGTCTCAGTTATACAAACCAGTCAGTTAATGCTGTACAGTGAAATAATCGCTGTTTGTTCTGAGATCCACACAAAACACATAAATACAGTCCGTACCGCGCAGTAAACACACTCCGTCTCAGTTATACAAACCAGTCAGTTAATGTTGTACAGTGAAATAATCGCTGTTTGTTCTGAGATCCACACAAAACACATAAATACAGTCCGTACCGCGCAGTAAACACACTCCGTCTCAGTTATACAAACCAGTCAGTTAATGCTGTACAGTGAAATAATCGCTGTTTGTTCTGAGATCCACACAAAACACATAAATACACTGTTTGGGCAGAACGTATAATTTGTGAATGTTAAACGTGGTGGTACATATAGTAACCACTGGGCTTTAAAAGAGTTTTGTATGAAGCTTTCCAAGATATTACGTAGACCATAGTTAAGCCTTGAAGCTAACAGACGTGTAATTCTGTTAAAGATTTCGGCCTTCTGGGATGTTACGTAGATAAATGTTTCGTAGGAACCTTCTGTCTCCATTTTCAGAGTAGAATATTGAAGATGGAGGTGCAATTCTTCCCCAAAATATTAACGCCTTTGTACTAAGACATACAACTCTCTATCCCAGCCTTAGTCTTGAGGAGTGTGACGCCGTTTCACTGGACGTATAGTTTCCGACGTTTCGAATGGCCCTAGTGCCTGCATCATCAGGGTCAGGCAGTCCTTGTGCCTTGTCTCATCTCTAGTGAGTGTAACAACATTATAGCCCCCGTTCCAAACAGCTGCAGCAAGTGTTTCATTGGCCACGCAGTAACTGGTCAAGAAAGTTCGAGGAAAAGCGAGAGCCATTGAGCTAATGAGTGTATCGCGGGTTGCGTCCATCCCACGGGGACTAATGGGACAAGGAGCAACTAAAGAGGGACTGTATCAGATTATCGGTGTGCTGCTGTTGGCACCGACTGACCCGCGGAGACAGTAAGTGAGGTTTATGAGCAGAACTGCAATAAACGATTCGTTTAACGACTTCCTTTCTTCACGAAACAAAGTGTGGCTGTGACGTCAGCTGCGTGCTGACCGATTTTCAGGAAACCTGACATAAACTTTGTACAGTTCTGTCATACTTCTTAATGTCATAAAGGTAAAAATTTATCCCTTTGAACACCATGAAAGCATTTGGTGAGTGGAGGTATATCTCCACTCATTCTTCACGTCGATGAGGGTGAGTGGTGAGATTTACGCCCCGACCGGTTTACTCCTCGAAAAGAGCCCCCCGGTACTCACTGAAAAGGAGGCTGGATGTGCCCCACAGCCGGTCTAGACAATTCGGAAGTGTTAAAAATTTCTTACTCCTGCCTGGAATCGAAGTACGATATGTCGGTTGTCCAGATTTGTTTATACAAAGGTTATTGTTATTGGCTGATTGGAGTTTGCACATAGGGGTGAAGGAAAAATTAGTAACAAATGCAACAGGCTCATTATTCTCACCCTGCCCCAAGGGCAGCGCTTGGCCAACTCAGACCGCATATCGCACAGATATCCGAAAGCCACTTTACGTGTCTCTCCGACCCCCCCCCCCCCCCGTCCCTCTCGCTGTTTTGATTCTTTATTCTTCTAATGTATTCATTTACAGTTTTAATTTTTACTATTGGTTTATTTGGGATATTTTTATCTAGCTATATCATTATATTTTCCTCCTTCACTCTTACTCTATTCGATTATGTTTTTCTAACTATCTCAACTGTTTGCACCCTCAGTACCCCCAGCAGCTATACGCTGTTTGTATCCACCCCTCTCTCACCCCATTGTTTGTCATCACATCACACAGTTTTGCTACCCCGCCGCACTTTCCAGAATCTACGTTATAGGCTTTCTTTCCCACTCGGACTCTTGACCCTTGAGGATGGGTCCGATACGTTTTCCCGAAACGTCGGTGAACAATTATCACACGACGCCGCAGAAGACCGCAGATTTCAGCAACAGGTTCAGTCTGCAGTCGTGTGGAACGCGTATCAAATGCTAACGTCAGTATAGTCTGACCGACGGCGGTCGCTCTATGTTAGTGTGTAGTGACTTGTACCGACGTGCTAGACGGAGAATTTGTGATGAAGCGATACTGCTGTCCTTAAATTATGTAAGGCAGTAGATGAGTGGGATACTGCTGTCCTTAAATTATGTAAGGCGGTAGATGAGTGGGATACTGCTGTCCTTAAATTATGTAAGACAGTAGATGAGTGGGATACTGCTGTCCTTAAATTATGTAAGGCAGTAGATGAGTGGGATACTACTGTCCTTAAATTATGTAAGGCAGTAGATGAGAGGGATACTGCTGTCCTTAAATTATGTAAGGCAGTAGATGAGTTGGATACTGCTGTCCTTAAATTATGTAAGGCAGTAGATGAGTGGGATACTGCTGTCCTTAAATTATGTAAGGCAGTAGATGAGTGGGATACTACTGTCCTTAAATTATGTAAGGCAGTAGATGAGTGGGATACTGCTGTCCTTAAATTATGTAAGGCAGTAGATGAGTGGGATACTGCTGTCCTTAAATTATGTAAGGCAGTAGATGAGTGGGATACTGCTGTCCTTAAATTATGTAAGGCAGTAGATGAGTGGGATACTACTGTCCTTAAATTATGTAAGGCAGAAGATGAGTGGGATACTGCTGTCCTTAAATTATGTAAGGCAGTAGATGAGTGGGATACTGCTGTCCTTAAATTATGTAAGGCAGTAGATGAGTGGGATACTGCTGTCCTTAAATTATGTAAGGCAGTAGATGAGTGGGATACTGCTGTCCTTAAATTATGTAAGGCAGTAGATGAGTGGGATACTACTGTCCTTAAATTACGTAAGGCAGAAGATGAGTGGGATACTGCTGTCCTTAAATTATGTAAGGCAGTAGATGAGTGGGATACTGCTGTCCTTAAATTATGTAAGGCAGTAGATGAGTGGGATACTGCTGTCCTTAAATTATGTAAGGCAGAAGATGAGTGGGATACTGCTGTCCTTAAATTATGTAAGGCAGTAGATGAGTGGGATACTGCTGTCCTTAAATTATGTAAGGCAGTAGATGAGTGGGATACTACTGTCCTTAAATTATGTAAGGCAGTAGATGAGTGGGATACTACTGTCCTTAACTTATGTAAGGCAGTAGATGAGTGGGATACTGCTGTCCTTAAATTATGTAAGGCAGTAGATGAGTGGGATACTACTGTCCTTAAATTATGTAAGGCAGTAGATGAGTGGGATACTACTGTCCTTAAATTATGTAAGGCAGTAGATGAGTGGGATACTACTCTCCTTAAATTATGTAAGGCAGTAGATGAGTGGGATACTGCTGTCCTTAAATTATGTAAGGCAGTAGATGAGTGGGATACTGCTGTCCTTAAATTATGTAAGGCAGTAGATGAGTGGGATACTGCTGTCCTTAAATTATGTAAGGCAGTAGATGAGTGGGATACTGCTGTCCTTAAATTATGTAAGGCAGTAGATGAGTGGGATACTACTGTCCTTAAATTATGTAAGGCAGTAGATGAGTGGGATACTACTGTCCTTAAATTATGTAAGGCAGTAGATGAGTTGGATACTGCTGTCCTTAAATTATGTAAGGCAGTAGATGAGTGGGATACTGCTGTCCTTAAATTATGTAAGGCAGTAGATGAGTGGGATACTACTGTCCTTAAATTATGTAAGGCAGTAGATGAGTGGGATACTGCTGTCCTTAAATTATGTAAGGCAGTAGATGAGTGGGATACTGCTGTCCTTAAATTATGTAAGGCAGTAGATGAGTGGGATACTGCTGTCCTTAAATTATGTAAGGCAGTAGATGAGTGGGATACTGCTGTCCTTAAATTATGTAAGGCAGTAGATGAGTGGGATACTACTGTCCTTAAATTATGTAAGGCAGAAGATGAGTGGGATACTGCTGTCCTTAAATTATGTAAGGCAGTAGATGAGTGGGATACTGCTGTCCTTAAATTATGTAAGGCAGTAGATGAGTGGGATACTGCTGTCCTTAAATTATGTAAGGCAGTAGATGAGTGGGATACTGCTGTCCTTAAATTATGTAAGGCAGTAGATGAGTGGGATACTGCTGTCCTTAAATTATGTAAGGCAGAAGATGAGTGGGATACTGCTGTCCTTAAATTATGTAAGGCAGTAGATGAGTGGGATACTGCTGTCCTTAAATTATGTAAGGCAGAAGATGAGTGGGATACTGCTGTCCTTAAATTATGTAAGGCAGTAGATGAGTGGGATACTGCTGTCCTTAAATTATGTAAGGCAGTAGATGAGTGGGATACTACTGTCCTTAAATTATGTAAGGCAGAAGATGAGTGGGATACTACTGTCCTTAAATTATGTAAGGCAGAAGATGAGTGGGATACTGCTGTCCTTAAATTATGTAAGGCAGTAGATGAGTGGGATACTACTGTCCTTAAATTATGTAAGGCAGAAGATGAGTGGGATACTGCTGTCCTTAAATTATGTAAGGCAGTAGATGAGTGGGATACTGCTGTCCTTAAATTATGTAAGGCAGTAGATGAGTGGGATACTGCTGTCCTTAAATTATGTAAGGCAGTAGATGAGTGGGATACTGCTGTCCTTAAATTATGTAAGGCAGTAGATGAGTGGGATACTACTGTCCTTAAATTATGTAAGGCAGAAGATGAGTGGGATACTGCTGTCCTTAAATTATGTAAGGCAGTAGATGAGTGGGATACTGCTGTCCTTAAATTATGTAAGGCAGTAGATGAGTGGGATACTGCTGTCCTTAAATTATGTAAGGCAGAAGATGAGTGGGATACTGCTGTCCTTAAATTATGTAAGGCAGTAGATGAGTGGGATACTGCTGTCCTTAAATTATGTAAGGCAGTAGATGAGTGGGATACTACTGTCCTTAAATTATGTAAGGCAGTAGATGAGTGGGATACTGCTGTCCTTAAATTATGTAAGGCAGTAGATGAGTGGGATACTACTGTCCTTAAATTATGTAAGGCAGTAGATGAGTGGGATACTACTGTCCTTAAATTATGTAAGCAGTAGATGAGTGGGATACTGCTGTCCTTAAATTATGTAAGGCAGTAGATGAGTGGGATACTACTGTCCTTAAATTATGTAAGGCAGTAGATGAGTGGGATACTACTGTCCTTAAATTATGTAAGGCAGTAGATGAGTGGGATACTACTGTCCTTAAATTATGTAAGGCAGTAGATGAGTGGGATACTACTGTCCTTAAATTATGTAAGGCAGTAGATGAGTGGGATACTACTGTCCTTAAATTATGTAAGGCAGTAGATGAGTGGGATACTACTGTCCTTAAATTATGTAAGGCAGTAGATGAGTGGGATACTACTGTCCTTAAATTATGTAAGGCAGTAGATGAGTGGGATACTACTGTCCTTAAATTATGTAAGGCAGTAGATGAGTGGGATCCAGAAATACAAAGATTAAGATATACAGAACTATAATTTTGCCTGTTGTTTTGATTGGGTGTGAAGCTTGGTCTGTCACACTGAGGGAGGAACATAGGCTGAGGGTGTTCGAGAATAGGGTACTGAGGGGGATATTTGGGTCTAAGTGGGACGGGGTAACGGGGAGTGGAGAAGACTACATAACGAGGAACTTAATGATCTGTACTAATCACCAAATATTATTCGGGTGATCAAATGAAGAATGAAGTGGGCGAGGCATGTAGCACATATGGGTGAGGGGAGAGGTGCATACAGTGTGTTGGTGGGGAGATCTGAGGGAAGGAGACCACTTGGAAGACCCAAGCGTAGATGGGAGGATAATATTAAAATGGATCTTCAAGAAGTGGGATGGGGGGCATGGACTGGATTGATATGGCTCAGGATAGGGACAGGTGGCGGGCTGTTGTGAGTGCGGTAATGAACCTTCGGGTTCCATAAAACGCGGGGTATTTCTTGACTAGCTGACGACCTGTTAGCTTCTCAAGAAGGACTGTGCTGCATGTAGTTAGTTAGTTAGTTAGTTTTAGTTAGTAGATTAGTGGGAAATAGAGGACAGTTGTTACGTTAATATTAGAACGTGAATTGTCAACATGGCAGCCGTACGAAGGCAGTTCACCGTTTGTTCGCGATGTATTAAGAACAGTTGCAGACAGACAAACGTAGTTCGGTACGGCGATATGTCATAAATACAGCTACACATTACATGTGGAATATTGTTTGTAAGTTAAGTATTGCAAACGTGGCGACGATGCGAAATTTTGAGGCAATATCCGACAAACTTCAAGTACACAGTGTGTGTATTTTTTCCATACAGTGCATTATAATTCGATTTCTTAATTGTATCCAACAAATGCACTAATTGTTACGGGTTTATAATAATATATTTAAAAACATTCTACTCCTGCATGTTTCGGGCCCTTTCGGCCCATCATCAGGGACAACTCGGTACCGTGAACACCTCCATATCGGCCACACTCTGCCTTACTCCAAATCACCACACAAACATCACCAGCAGATCTACATATACAGCAGATCACCACACTCTGCCTTACTCCAAATCACCACACAAACATCACCAGCAGATCTACATATACAGCAGATCACCACACTGTGCCTTACTCCAAATCACCACACAAACATCACCAGCAGGTCTACATATACAGCAGATCACCACACTCTGCCTTACGCCAAATCACCACACAAACATCACCAGCAGATTACATATACAGCAGATCACCACACTCTGCCTTACTCCAAATCACCACACAAATATCACCAGCAGATCTACATATACAGCAGATCACCACACTCTGCCTTACGCCAAATCACCACAAAACATCACCAGCAGATCTACATATACAGCAGATCACCACACTCTGCCTTACTCCAAATCACTACACAAACATCACCAGCAGTTCTACATATACAACAGTATCACCACACTCTGCCTTACTCCAAATCACCACACAAACATCACCAGCAGATCTACATATACAGCAGATCACCACACTCTGCCTTACTCCAAATCACTACACAAACATCACCAGCAGTTCTACATATACAACAGATCACCACACTCTGCCTTACTCCAAATCACCACACAAACATCACCAGCAGATCTACATATACAGCAGATCAGCACACTCTGCCTTACTCCAAATCACCACACAAACATCACCAGCAGTTCTACATATACAACAGATCACCACACTCTGCCTTACTCCAAATCACCACACAAACATCACCAGCAGATCTACATATACAGCAGATCACCACACTCTGCCTTACTCCAAATCACTACACAAACATCACCAGCAGTTCTACATATACAACAGATCACCACACTCTGCCTTACTCCAAATCACCACACAAACATCACCAGCAGTTCTACATATACAACAGATCACCACACTCTGCTTTACTCCAAATCACCACACAAACATCACCAGCAGATCTACATATACAGCAGATCACCACACTCTGCCTTACTCCAAATCACCACACAAACATCACCAGCAGATCTACATATACAACAGATAACCACACTCTGCCTTACGCCAAATCACCACACAAACATTACCAGCAGATCTACATATACAGCAGATCACCACACTGCCTTACTCCAAATCACCACACAAACATCACCAGCAGTTCTACATATACAACAGATCACCACACTCTGCCTTACTCCAAATCACCACACAAACATCACCAGCAGTTCTACATATACAACAGATCACCACACTCTGCCTTACTCCAAATCACCACACAAACATCACCAGCAGTTCTACATATACAACAGATCACCACACTCTGCCTTACTCCAAATCACCACACAAACATCACGAGCAGTTCTACATATACAGCAGATCAGCACACTCTGCCTTACTCCAAATCACCACACAAACATCACCAGCAGTTCTACATATACAACAGATCACCACACTCTGCCTTACGCCAAATCACCACACAAACATCACCAGCAGATCTACATATACAGCAGATCAGCACACTCTGCCTTACTCCAAATCACCACACAAACATCACCAGCAGATCTACATATACAGCAGATCACCACACTCTGCCTTACGCCAAATCACCACACAATCATCACCAGCAGATGTACATATACAGGGTATACACAAAAGAATGGTGCGGTTTTAATAGTGAACACTATTAAAACCGCACCATTCTTTTGTGTTTACTCTGTACAGCAGACCAAGTATTATTATCTAATTGTTTTTTTACAATAACGTCTGACGTTCTCCCAGATGAATGGCCGAAACATGTAGCAGTGGGATATTTTTAAATATATTATTATGAATCTGTGACAATTAAGTGCATCTGTTGAATAATATTTAAAAAAACACTGTAGTTAGGGAAGAATATAGACTGAGAGTGCCTGAGGAAAGGCTGCTGCAGGAAATTCTTCAGCCTGAGAGACAAGAAGTGACGGAGGGGGGGGGGGTGGCAAACCGTGTGAGTGGCTGCGTGGTTTGTACTGGCTGGGGAGCACGGGCTTGTCAGTAAGGTCTTCGGTCCATGCAGTTAGTTAGTAGTTAGTTAGTTAGGTCGGTGGGTAGTGAGTAGTTAATGTCGTACCCAAAAATAACATTATTGTTATTATTGTATTATTATTATAATTACTGCCATCAGTGACTGACACTTGTATATTCAACGGTAGGTCTGTTTTGATTAGTGAATTGTTATCGATGTAAATATTGAACGTGACGCTGCAGTTCGGTCACTGCGACATTTTTTTAATCAAGTCATCTAAGTTCCGTCAGTATTGTATTTGTGCCGCAGTACTTGTTTTGTATTGTTTTACTGCATATTTGTTTTGTTTTGTTTTGTTTCTTTAGTGTTTTGTCTTGTGTATTTGTACTGTTTTGTGATTTATTTGTGCTTTTGTGCTGGCCTTTGTAGTTGGCACTTGTGCTGTTAAGTCTGCACGATAATAAATACCTAATTGAATTGAATTGAATTGAATTATTGATGTGTATGTATCGATGTATGCTTGACTGGCACAATACGTGTACCTATATGTAATGACATTAGACCTAGATAGCGCGTCCTGCTGGTAACTGCATGCCTAACATTTAAATGAACTTCAGGTTTGAAACTGGTGACTGGTGTTACCGAAATGTCTTTCTTTTTGTTACCAGTAGTTCGCTCTCAAATTCTGTTAACATGTAAGGGTAGAGTGACCATAGGAACCTCCAGCTCTAAGGGAACATTACCACATGTTCACGGTTCTGTCCCCAAGGGAGAGACAAGATGTGGCCTGCGGTGGCAAGCTGGCGCCATCCTGAAGGTACGGAGACACGTGGCTTGACTTACAGCGTGCAGTTGTGCCTCTTGAGAGGGGGACAAGTGGGGGGAAGGGGTGGATACAGCGAATAAAGTGATCGGGAGCACACTGACACACTGGATACTGTTTGGTAAATAAAGATGTGTCTTGCTATTATCCATCCATGTCCAAAGTCGTCACTGTGTCAGTGTTTTTATGACAGATGAGAAACGCGACTAAACTCGTGTCACACGCGTGTTGACATTTCTCGCTCATGTTATCTGCCTTAATTAAATTTGTCACCCAATTAATATTTGTCGAAGGGCACGAATTACAAAGCTGTTCAGTACGCGTAGGACGGAAGGTTGTGGAGTGGATTAATGTGGCTGAGGATAGGGGAAAGTGGGGGCTGATGTGAACACGGTGATGAATCTTGGGGTCCCAAAAACACTGGGAATTTGACTGGCCGAAGAATTATTAGATCTTCAAGAAGGACGTTTCGTCGAGTTGTGTCAGTTTGAAGTTATTCTGCGTCTGTGTTTCGAAACGAAATGTTCGTTCAGCGAAGAAAGTAACAGATGAAGTAATGAACGGGAAAACGTGTAATGTAATTGGAACTTAGTTGTGTCTACCGAATTGTGCAACTTAGTTGTGTCAACCGAATTGTGCAACTTAGCTGTGTCTACCGAATTGTGCAACTTAGCTGTGTCTACCGAATTGTGCAACTTAGTTGTGTCTACCGAATTGTGCAACTTAGTTGTGTCTACCGAATTGTGCAACTTAGTTGTGTCTACCGAATTGTGCAACTTAGTTGTGTCTACCGAATTGTGCAACTTAGTTGTGTCTACCGAATTGTGCAACTTAGTTGTGTCTACCGAATTGTGCAACTTAGTTGTGTCTACCGAATTGTGCAACTTAGTTGTGTCTACCGAATTGTGCAACTTAGTTGTGTCTACCGAATTGTGCAACTTAGTTGTGTCTACCGAATTGTGCAACTTAGTTGTGTCTACCGAATTGTGCAACTTAGTTGTGACTACCGAATTGTGCAACTTAGTTGTGTCTACCGAATTTTGCAACTTCTTTTGCCGTTTTAAGTCTGAAGAAATGTGCCCAGTGCTGAAGGTTTTCGAAATAACATTGATTTTTTAAAGGGTCCGAGTATTCGCCCGCTTGTCCTTCTGATAAGACTAATATTAAGCTGAGGGTGAGTATGGAGCATTGGTGGAATTATACTGACGGGGGAAAACTGAAGTACTGGGAGAAAATCATTTTCCATTGCCACTTTATTCACTACAAATTCCACTCAGACTGACCAAGGATCGAACCCGGATCTCCTCTATAAGAGGCCGACAAAAAACCGCGCCTATCAAAGCATATATAAATCATTTCCTACCTCCCAGTAAACACCCAGTCTCCATTACACAGAACAGTCAGTTAATGCTGTGTGTTGTTTATTGCAAGAATCATAGAAAGAAATACTGTGTGGGTAAATATTTGTAACGTTAAAGTAGGTTGTGTGTATAGCACCATTGTGCGTTTGAGGGATTATAATGCTGCTCTAAGTACGTGTACTTGTTTAGAGTCGTAAATCCACTCAGTTTAATTAATTAATTAATAAATTAATTGTACAAACTAAATCCATGAACTTGCTTATGAACGTCTGGTATATTTCGTAAGTCAGTAGCCGTCTGTATACAAACAGCGTAGCCTTTGAACGTAATTCGTTACTAATTCACTTAGTTTGCAGTTATACAAGCAACTGGTGCCATCTTTTGAGAGATCAAAATGTATATTGAAACAAAACACCATCAACTCCCGTTTCAGACATCCTTTGAAGATGATTATTTTTATTATTACTGAAAACGCCTGGACGGTTTTACAGCGAAAGAATACCTACTAAGTATGCGTTTAGAAATTACACTGTTGGTTAGCATTGAAACTGAATACGAAGCAGTTAAATTACGTATCTTTCGTCACCAGAGATTACGATAGGTTCAGTAGGCGATGTTTGAAATGCAGTGGAATGGGGAACTTACGGAACAGGCGGGCTGTTTGAACAGAATGGGAGAGAACTGGTGAATGCGATGGCTGCAGACTGATTTAAAGACGCTGTGAGTTGCTAACTGTGTAGCGTTAGTGAGACGTGGATGGATGAGTATGGAGCATTGGTGGAATGATACTGACAGGGGAAAACTGAAGTACTGGGAGAGAAACATTATATAGCGTTGTGGTAGATGAATGAATAAGTATGGAGCATTGGTGGAATGATACTGACAGGGGAAACTGAAGTACTGGGAGAGAAACATTATATAGCGTTGTGGTAGATGAATGAATAAGTATGGAGCATTGGTGGAATGATACTGACAGGGGAAACTGAAGTACTGGGAGAGAAACATTATACAGCGTTGGTGGTAGATGTATGAATGAGTATGGAGCATTGGTGGAATGATACTGACAGGGGAAAACTGATAGTACTGGGAGAGAAACATTATATAGCGTTGTGGTAGATGAATTAATAAGTATGGAGCATTGGTGGAATGATACTGACAGGGGAAACTGAAGTACTGGGAGAGAAACATTATATAGCGTTGTGGTAGATGAATGAATAAGTATGGAGCATTGGTGGAATGATACTGACAGGGGAAACTGAAGTACTGGGAGAGAAACATTATACAGCGTTGGTGGTAGATGTATGAATGAGTATGGAGCATTGGTGGAATGATACTGACAGGGGAAAACTGAAGTACTGGGAGAGAAACATTATATAGCGTTGTGGTAGATGAATTAATAAGTATGGAGCATTGGTGGAATGATACTGACAGGGGAAACTGAAGTACTGGGAGAGAAACATTATACAGCGTTGGTGGTAGATGTATGAATGAGTATGGAGCATTGGTGGAATGATACTGACAGGGGAAAACTGAAGTACTGGGAGAGAAACATTATATAGCGTTGTGGTAGATGAATGAATAAGTATGGAGCATTGGTGGAATGATACTGACAGGGGAAACTGAAGTACTGGGAGAGAAACATTATACAGCGTTGTGGTAGATGTATGAATGAGTATGGAGCATTGGTGGAATGATACTGACAGGGAAAACTGAAGTACTGGGAGAGAAACATTATACAGCGTTGGTGGTAGATGTATGAATGAGTATGGAGCATTGGTGGAATGATACTGACAGGGGAAAACTGAAGTACTGGGAGAGAAACATTATACAGCGTTGGTGGTAGATGTATGAATGAGTATGGAGCATTGGTGGAATGATACTGACAGGGGAAAACTGAAGTACTGGGAGAGAAACATTATACAGCGTTGGTGGTAGATGTATGAATGAGTATGGAGCATTGGTGGAATGATACTGACAGGGGAAAACTGAAGTACTGGGAGAGAAACATTATACAGCGTTGGTGGTAGATGTATGAATGAGTATGGAGCATTGGTGGAATGATACTGACAGGGGAAATGAAGTACTGGAGAGAAACATTATACAGCGTTGGTGGTAGATGTATGAATGAGTATGGAGCATTGGTGGAATGATACTGACAGGGGAAAACTGAAGTACTGGGAGAGAAACATTATACAGCGTTGGTGGTAGATGTATGAATGAGTATGGAGCATTGGTGGAATGATACTGACAGGGGAAAACTGAAGTACTGGGAGAGAAACATTATACAGCGTTGGTGGTAGATGTTGAATGAGTATGGAGCATTGGTGGAATGATACTGACAGGGGAAAACTGAAGTACTGGGAGAGAAACATTATACAGCGTTGGTGGTAGATGTATAATGAGTATGGAGCATTGGTGGAATGATACTGACAGGGGAAATTGAAGTACTGGGAGAGAAACATTATACAGCGTTGGTGGTAGATGTATGAATGAGTATGGAGCATTGGTGGAATGATACTGACAGGGGAAACTGAAGTACTGGGAGAGAAACATTATACAGCGTTGGTGGTAGATGTATGAATGAGTATGGAGCATTGGTGGAATGATACTGACAGGGGAAACTGAAGTACTGGGAGAGAAACATTATACAGCGTTGGTGGTAGATGATGAATGGTATGGAGCATTGGTGGAATGATACTGACAGGGGAAACTGAAGTACTGGGAGAGAAACATTATACAGCGTTGGTGGTAGATGAATGAATGAGTATGGAGCATTGGTGGAATGATACTGACAGGGGAAACTGAAGTACTGGGAGAGAAACATTATACAGCGTTGGTGGTAGATGAATGAATGAGTATGGAGCATTGGTGGAATGATACTGACAGGGGAAACTGCAGTACTGGGAGAGAAACATTATACAGCGTTGGTGGTAGATGAATGAATGAGTATGGAGCATTGGTGGAATGATACTGACAGGGGAAACTGCAGTACTGGGAGAGAAACATTATACAGCGTTGGTGGTAGATGAATGAATGAGTATGGAGCATGGTGATGATACTGACAGGGAATGAGTATGGGAGAGAACATTATACAGCGTTGGTGGTAGATGAATGAATGAGTCATGGAGCATTGGTGGAATGATACTGAAGGGAAGAAGTACTGGGAGAGAAACATTATACAGCGTTGGTGGTAGATGAATGAATGAGTATGGAGCATTGGTGGAAAGATACTGACAGGGGAAACTGAAGTACTGGGAGAGAAACATTATACAGCGTTGGTGGTAGATGAATGAATGAGTATGGAGCATTGGTGGAATGATACTGACAGGGGAAACTGCAGTACTGGGAGAGAAACATTATACAGCGTTGGTGGTAGATGAATGAATGAGTATGGAGCATTGGTGGAATGATACTGACAAGGGAAACTGAAGTACTGGGAGAGAAACATTATACAGCGTTGGTGGTAGATGAATGAATGAGTATGGAGCATTGGTGGAATGATACTGACAGGGGAAACTGCAGTACTGGGAGAGAAACATTATACAGCGTTGGTGGTAGATGAATGAATGAGTATGGAGCATTGGTGGAATGATACTGACAGGGGAATACTTGCACTATGTAACTCCCTACTCTGCAGTCTGCAACCCGCCGTACCGATATCGAACTACATTAGCGCCGTGTTGCGGTACTCAACATGAGTTATGTCGATCTGTATTTCAGTTGCGTTATGCCACAACTTTACGGTATCAATAATTGATCCGACTAGCGCAACTGAAAACAGATTGCTCTTGTACTAAGGACCCAAGGTTTTCTGGGATGTTACGCTGTGTCATTGGGCAGTAGTTTCCGACGTTTCGAAGTTTCGTACTGCTTCACCTTCACGTGTCAAGCAGTCCGAGAAGAACACGACTGCTTGACCCTTGAACATGGGGCTGATAATTTTTTTCCCGAAACGTCTGTAACAGACCTACGTCGCGAAACATCCGATGAAAGCGAAGGCCTCGAGTTTGGAGCTGATTGTCTGATCAAGAAATTACCAGCACGTTGTAAAACCCGAAAGTTTATTATTGAATTCACACGAGCCGCCACTGTTTCCTGATCTGAGTCCATTTAGTCCATGCTGACCCTTGATTTTAATTTAAGATCCATTCTAATGTTATCCTTGAATCTAAATTTTCTAAATTGTGTCTTTCAGATATTCCTACGAAAATTTTATATGCACTTTGCGTTTCTCAAAGTACGTGTTATGGACCCGTTCCAACCCACGTTCTTCGGTTTTATAATGCCAGTAATGTCTGTCGATTGAGCACATAAATTTGAATATCACTAAACATTTTTCTGCTTGCTACAGTGTGTACTTGTGCCGTTGATATCCACAACGAAGCTGATGTCATTACTGATCAATGATTTCAACATGACTTAATTACTGTTTGTTGAAAGCATTGAACGACTGAACTGTAATTGGGTATAGAACCAGTGCATGCGCCTGCCGCCGTAAAATGTGCTAACCTTGCAAACTGTCAGCACTACTTTCTTCCGCTGATTCTTTTCTTCATATCCTACTTTATTTCTCTCTTTATTTATTTGAACCTTCCCCACTTTCATCTTTTTCTTTCTATACCTGAGTCGGTATAGCGACTGCTACTGGAATTGAGTTTAGATTTCGGGAGAGGGCAGATATTTTCTTCTCCGAAACATCCATACAGGTTGTGCAGATCTACCCAGACTCCTGTCCAGTAGGTACCGGTCGGTTTGTCCCCAGGAGAAAACGGCCGCGGCGTGAAGCTGACCACTCAGCTCCATCCAGTGTCAAGGTTAAGAATTAATGGAGCTGTACGTTCCTTCCCCCATGTATCTTCCTGACGTCACACTTCACCCCTTAAACCCCAGTGGTTACTATATGTACCACCATGTTTAACATTCAACAATTCTACGTTCTGCCCACACAGTGTATTTATGTGTGTTGTGTGGATCTCAGAACAAACAGCGATTATTTCACTGTACAACATTAACTGACTGGTTTGTATAACTGAGACGGAGTGTGTTTACTGCGCGGTACGGACTGTATTTATGTGTTTTGTGTGGATCTCAGAACAAACAGCGATTATTTCACTGTACAACATTAACTGACTGGTTTGTATAACTGAGACGGAGTGTGTTTACTGCGCGGTACGGACTGTATTTATGTGTTTTGTGTGGATCTCAGAACAAACAGCGATTATTTCACTGTAGAACATTAACTGACTGGTTTGTATAACTGAGACGGAGTGTGTTTACTGCGCGGTACGGACTGTATTTATGTGTTTTGTGTGGATCTCAGAACAAACAGCGATTATTTCACTGTACCACATTAACTGACTGGTTTGTATAACTGAGACGGAGTGTGTTTACTGCGCGGTACGGACTGTATTTATGTGTTTTGTGTGGATCTCAGAACAAACAGCGATTATTTCAGTGTACAGCATTAACTGACTGGTTTGTATAACTGAGACGGAGTGTGTTTACTGCGCGGTACGGACTGAATCTTTATATAAGATTCAGGTTAATGGGATTCTTTAAAGGGCTAATTAAGCACACGGACAAATTTTGTACTTTCTTTGTATCTCAGAACATTTCTGTTTCATTAATTTGTTATTATTTCGTTTTCTGTCGTATTCATTGCTTTATTCTGCCTATTCTCTCCATCTTTCTGCCGTCTTGAACACTCACTCACTCACTCACTTGTCAGACACAAAATCGATGAAGACTAACTCGGCTGCAGTTTGTTCATCACGATCATTAAATTAGTCTTTACTGACGATAAATACATCATCTGCTTATCTCCTCTCCGCACAATAAATTAATCACAATAAGCCACGTATCCGTCAAGCCAGTTCGCCGTTTTAGTCCCTGGATTACGCGTACCTTATTTAGTTAGATTAAGATATAAAGGTGTGTCTAATGTAAGGAGACATCTTGGTGTGTATTTAAAGTTAATCTCGGCTGCTAATGAAACTCCACTTAAGGTTATAGGCTATAGTATATATATATGCTGTAGTATAGTATATATATATAGTATATATATATTTTATAGTATATGTATATGTTATAGTACAGTAATGGATAAGAAGAGTTGCAAATGTCACACTGTTGTACTGAAGTGGAAATTTTGTTCACTGCCGGTAACAAAATTGTGTCCCCTTTATCGTGTCCCCAATCACGGCAGATTTATCGCATAAAAAGCCTGCCAACGCGAGTACATACTACGACAGCTGCCGGTCTCTGGGACACGAAAAAGGGAACACTGTACATTACTGTATCGAGAAGAGCCCTTCTTGAGAAGATAACAATTACAGACCTACGAAAGCATACCCCCCCCCCCTTTTTGGACCTTAGGCAGTTACTTACTGTGTTCAAAACAGCCCACTACTGGGCTGTGTACTGAGCCACATGAAACAACACACACATACTGCTTTAACGTCTGTTAGTGTATAGATATTAGCCTGAAGATATCTGTCGCCTCGGTTTGACGCCATATATATTGGTACATATGTACGAAGATTCGGAGGACCTAGCTGACTCCATCTTCAGGGTAGCATAATATTAAAGCGGTGTCGTTACCGGACGGTTTGTATTCGGTAACTCGCTGTCACTGGTGTTTACGTCACGTGCGAATGTTGCTTAGTTTCCGGATGTGCGTGGCGTCAGGCTTGCGCCGCGACGCAGATGAGCTCTGCGTTCTTCTGGGATATTACGCAGCGTGGTGGTAGTCATGTACCGACGTTTCGGAACAATGTATAGGTCCCATCTCCAAGGGTCAAGACGTCTAAGAATTTGACTGAATTGAATGATGAGAATCGCCGGCAGAAATGGTGATTGAGGGCGTGGACTGGATTAATCTGGCTTAACAGAGAGGGCAGTGGTGAACTCTTGTGAAGACGATGAAAATCCGGGGTTTATGAAGGCGAGGATTTTCTTGACTAGCTGAGTAACTGTCAGCATGTGAGCCAGACAAATTATCGGTTCGCAGCCGGTAACCTTTATGCCACTTTTGCAGCAAACTCTTCGCGATGAGATGATCTAGCACATTTGATTTTACGCTTGGCTCGTGACGTCACTGACAAAGAGTTCATTTGGATGTCAGCAGCTGACTCTGTCTCTTTGAACTGCAGCGGTGGCAATTGAGTTGTGTCCTCACGTACACTAATGATCGTTTGAAAATTATAGCCAAAAAAAGGGGGGTCTTCTAAAATTAGATTTCTCTTATTTTAACATCCTGTTCTTTTGTTTCTCTTTTAATTCGTATTCATCAGACATCTTTTCAGTTCGTGTTATATGAAGTCATGGTTTATGGAGTCTGTATTTGATATGTAAATTCATATCCTGTTCGATTGTAGCTCGGTGCGCTCCGTACTTCACATCCGATACATTCTTCATCAGTGCGTGCCTTCGTTTGGCTGCTTTAAACGCTGTATGATTTAATGCAACCGTACAAGCATAAAAGTTACTATATACAGGGCACACACAAAAGAATGGTGCGGTTTCAATTGAATTGGAAATTGAAACCGCACCATTCTTTTGTGTATGCCCTGTATATGTGTGTGTGCTTTAACATGGAATGCCAAAGGTCACGTTGTACCTGCCCCTTCCGAAAGACGTATTGGGGGAGTAGAGATATGGCTCCATCCATTTGTAACATCTACGTTAAAGGTGTGTGGTCAACTCCACACCTCGGCCGCTTTAACCCCAGGGAATGAGCGCCGGTTCCCAATGAACAGGACGCTGATTCTGCCGCAGAGCTGGTGTCGACGTTTCGGGGAATGAGAAAAATATATATCAGGTGGGAGTTGAATCCTGGACGGTCCAGTCGGTTGTCCAGTCACTGTCATGACTGAGCTACTGGCGGCTCGTTTATTTGACGGGACTGTGTGTGTGTTTTGGGTTATTGCACGACGCTGTCACTTGCTAAGATTGCATAGCCCACACAGTGCACGCGTCACAGTTTAGGCGTTCTCAGCGGGTTTCAGATTATGCGCCAGCGATACAGTGGCGTTTAGCGAGCTCCCGCGCTGTGTTCCGCCACTGAACGCGAGCAGTGGCGGTCTGTATCCACCTCGAAAAACAAAATAAACTTATTGTATATAAGTTTGTCAATTTAAAGTTTTCCCCGCTGTCCCATGTACAAAATATCTTCGTAATACCTTACGCAATGTTTTCTGATGTTGTGTTCCTAGTATTGTGAGGCAGCGCAGAGAGCTGTAACGTAAGTGCGCTGTCAGGGGGCTGCTCCCCCTTAGAGGGGCGCTACCAGACGTCTAAATACTGTACATGTACATTCATAGAACAGGAGACACTGTTTATAGCTGAAAGCGGACTTCATTGCTAACTGTGAATGTACTGTGAACATACAGGTCGTCTCCTTACAGATCCGCACATTGTTGTAAATACCCCCTAAAATACGGTAGTACCTCATAACGCCGCCAGGTCACGCAGTGAATAATGTCTCCCCACTGAACCCTAAATTGTGCTTAGCCATGCTATATGTTAGCAATTGCCTTTATAAAACCTGGAACAGGGGTGGGAGGGTGAAGTAGGGGAGAGATGTGGAAAGAAATGGCCGTTCAGCTCAGCCCTCCGTCAGACTATTGATATCACTGAATAAAACCGTGCAGTTAAGGTCTAATAAAACCCATGTTGGGGGGAATTCAGAGCGTAACTACGTTAAAAGGCTGGATAGACCCTCTTACGTGCCGGGCGTGTGGAATAGATTTCGGGGGAAGTGAACACGGATTGAAATACGCAGATGGTGTGAGCCCTTTTGGTGTGAGCCCTTTTGGTGTGAGCCCTTTTGGTGTGAGCCCTTTTGGTGTGAGCCCTTTTGGTGTGAGCCCTTTTGGTGTGAGCCCTTTTGGTGTGAGCCCTTTTGGTGTTTTCTAGTCTCCTTATTCTCGGCCCTAAAGGGCCTATTTGCATGATAGACTGATTGCCTTAAGCGGTATTACAGACAGACGTACACCGCAGGACTTCGAAAGTGCAATATAAGCTTTTACTTGCTTGGCTCTAAGACCGTCAGAGTGGCGTGGTCATGCTGTGAGTGGCGGACTGAGTGGACTGAGTGGCGTGGTCATGCTGTGAGTGGCGGACTGAGTGGACTGAGTGGCGTGGTCATGCTGTGAGTGGCGGACTGAGTGGACTGAGTGGCGTGGTCATGCTGTGAGTGGCGACTGCGTGGACTGAGTGGCGTGGTCATGCTGTGAGTGGCGGACTGAGTGGACTGAGTGGCGTGGTCATGCTGTGAGTGGCGGACTGAGTGGACTGAGTGGCGTGGTCATGCTGTGAGTGGCGGACTGAGTGGACTGAGTGGCGTGGTCATGCTGTGAGTGGCGGACTGAGTGGATTGAGTGGCGTGGTCATGCTGTGAGTGGCGGACTGAGTGGCGTGGTCATGCTGTGAGTGGCGGACTGATTGGTCTGAGTGGACTGAGTGGTGTGGTCATGCTGTGAGTGGCGGACTGAGTGGACTGAGTGGCGTGGTCATGCTGTGAGTGGCGGACTGAGTGGACTGAGTGGCGTGGTCATGCTGTGAGTGGCGACTGCTTGGACTGAGTGGCGTGGTCATGCTGTGAGTGGCGACTGCGTGGACTGAGTGGCGTGGTCATGCTGTGAGTGGCGGACTGAGTGGACTGAGTGGCGTGGTCATGCTGTGAGTGGCGACTGCGTGGACTGAGTGGCGTGGTCATGCTGTGAGTGGCGGACTGAGTGGACTGAGTGGCGTGGTCATGCTGTGAGTGGCGGACTGAGTGGACTGAGTGGCGTGGTCATGCTGTGAGTGGCGGACTGAGTGGATTGAGTGGCGTGGTCATGCTGTGAGTGGCGGACTGAGTGGCGTGGTCATGCTGTGAGTGGCGGACTGAGTGGCGTGGTCATGCTGTGAGTGGCGGACTGATTGGTCTGAGTGGACTGAGTGGTGTGGTCATGCTGTGAGTGGCGGACTGCGTGGACTGAGTGGACTGCGGAATGTGAGTTATCCGTGATGATGAACAAGGAACGTGGATGTTAATAGACACTGCGGTGTTGGGAGACTGAAATGTGACGAACAGAGGAGCCGAAAGAAATGTTAATATGTATAGGTAAAGGTAAAGTTCTCCCTAGAAGAGGCCACGAAGGCCCAGATGGGGAGTAGAGGTATAGCTGTACTCTTTCTTTAACATCGGTGCTAGATGGGGGTGGGTGGTCAACTCCACGCCCCGGCCGGTTAAAATATAAAGACCTTACAACAGAAACACAGCGCATGTGGAATGTAAAACCAAAATTGATGCCAGTAATAATAGGGGCAAATGTAACCGTGTCAAAATCACCCACAAAATACCTCAGCAACGTACCAGTAAGCACGACATCAAGGAACTACAGCAAACAGCCATATTGGCACTGCACACGTACAGCGGGAAGTACTGGTGTAAAGTACAGTACATTGAGCGTGGGAAATAGCATTACATGTAGCGTAAATTGTAACTACAGAATAGCTGTAACATTACATGTAGAGACGTGGTTTGTTTTATATATGTAATTGTAAATACACTGCATAAAGGTGATTACATATAATATATTAATGCAAATAAATATATATTTGGAGCTGTTGACGCCTGTGCGCTAAGAAAGTAATATGCTTTAAGGCTTGTCAAAACAACTTGTTGTTCACACGTGTTCCCTTTTGTCCGTAGTGCGGGGATTCCCCTGAATTATGCATAATAAAGTTGAGCGCCCGTGTTTAGTTTCCTTCAGCCCTATCCTGTTGCTGCGTCGTCGATATTTGACCCTTCTAATTGAAGTTGGAACACCATTGAATGTTATTACGTTGATTTCTCACAGATCACTCTATAGTGTTTTGAAACCAAAGCGACATCACGGAATCAAAAGGTTCGGGCACTGCGCTGCCAGTAGCTGCTGTGTGAGGTGCCGAGTGCTGCTGCTTGGTTCGAGGACTGTTGTGTTGTTACGGTTGTGACAGAGTGACGTAGTGTTGTTGTGTTGTTACGGTTGTGACAGAGTGACGTAGTGTTGTTGTGACGTACTGTGCGTAGGAACAGTGTGTAACGTAGTGTTGTTGTGACGTACTGTGCGTAGGAACATGACGTCACACGTGTTTAGTTCTCTGAAGCACAGCGGCAACGATACACACCTTATACACCAGACACACCATACATACCATGTACACCATACACACCATATACGCCATACGCATCATATACACCATATAAATCATACACTGTGAATACCATATACCCCATACACACCATATACACCATACACACAATATAAACCATATGCACCATACACACGAACACACCATATACACTATAAACACCATATACACGATACACACCATATGCATTATGCAAACCATATACACCATACACACCATATACACCATATACACAAACACACCATATATACTATACGCATCACACACCATATACACCATACATACCATATACACCATACACACCATATATACCATACACACCGTATATACGTTATACGCCATGCACAACATACACACCGTATCCACCATGCACCATACATACCATATACACCATACACACCATATGCACCATATACACAATACACACCATACGTACTATATACACCATGCACACCATAAATACCATACATAACATATGCACCATACACACCATATGTACAATAATACCATATGCACCATACACATCATATGTACCATATACACCAAACGCAACATATATACCATACACACCATATGCACCATACACACCATATATACCATATACACCATATATACCATACACACCGTATACACTATAAACACCATATACACGATACACACCATGCACACCATACACACCATGCATACCATATGCATAATACACATATACCATACACACCATATGTACCATATACACAAAAACATGCACCATACACCATATGCACCATACATACCATATGCACCACACACATCATATACATCATATAAACCATATACACCATACACACCATATGCGCCATACCCACAATATGCACCATACACACCAACAAACCATTGCTGCAACACTGGCAGCTCCACATTGTACCTAAAACAGTGTACGAGTATTTGTGTTTTGTGTGGATCTCAGAACAAACAGCGATTATTTCACTGTACAACATTAACTGACAGGTTTGTATAACCGAGACGGAGTGTGTTTACTGCGCGGTACGGACTGTATTTATGTGTTTTGTGTGGATCTCAGAACAAACAGCGATTATTTCACTGTACAGCATTAACTGACTGGTTTGTATAACTGAGACGGAGTGTGTTTACTGCGCGGTACGGACTGTATTTATGTGTTTTGTGTGGATCTCAGAACAAACAGCGATTATTTCACTGTACAACATTAACTGACTGGTTTGTATAACTGAGACGGAGTGTGTTTACTGCGCGGTACGGACTGTATTTATGTGTTTTGTGTGGATCTCAGAACAAACAGCGATTATTTCACTGTACAACATTAACTGACTGGTTTGTATAACTTAGACGGAGTGTGTTTACTGCGCGGTACGGACTGTATTTATGTGTTTTGTGTGGATCTCAGAACAAACAGCGATTATTTCACTGTACAACATTAACTGACTGGTTTGTATAACTTAGACGGAGTGTGTTTACTGCGCGGTACGGACTGTATTTATGTGTTTTGTGTGGATCTCAGAACAAACAGCGATTATTTCACTGTACAACATTAACTGACTGGTTTGTATAACTTAGACGGAGTGTGTTTACTGCGCGGTACGGACTGTATTTATGTGTTTTGTGTGGATCTCAGAACAAACAGCGATTATTTCACTGTACAACATTAACTGACTGGTTTGTATAACTGAGACGGAGTGTGTTTACTGCGCGGTACGGACTGTATTTATGTGTTTTGTGTGGATCTCAGAACAAACAGCGATTATTTCACTGTACAACATTAACTGACTGGTTTGTATAACTGAGACGGAGTGTGTTTACTGCGCGGTACGGACTGTATTTATGTGTTTTGTGTGGATCTCAGAACAAACAGCGATTATTTCACTGTACAACATTAACTGACTGGTTTGTATAACTGAGACGGAGTGTGTTTACTGCGCGGTACGGACTGTATTTATGTGTTTTGTGTGGATCTCAGAACAAACAGCGATTATTTCACTGTACAACATTAACTGACTGGTTTGTATAACTGAGACGGAGTGTGTTTACTGCGCGGTACGGACTGTATTTATGTGTTTTGTGTGGATCTCAGAACAAACAGCGATTATTTCACTGTACAACATTAACTGACTGGTTTGTATAACTGAGACGGAGTGTGTTTACTGCGCGGTACGGACTGTATTTATGTGTTTTTGTGTGGATCTCAGAACAAACAGCGATTATTTCACTGTACAACATTAACTGACTGGTTTGTATAACTGAGACGGAGTGTGTTTACTGCGCGGTACGAGCTGAATCTTTATATATAATTCAGGCTAATCTTAAGGAAACTCGTATACAGTGAATCTGGACGTCTTAACTGTTATACACTGTTGCAAGCATATCTGCATGTCACCGGTCTTTAAAAACGTCCTTTTGTCTGTAATTAATGAACACACATAATTGACAGTCAATTATGTAAAATCTCAAGTAAAACCATTTGGAGATCTTAAGTTGTAAATGCAGTGAAAATTAAGGGTACATCCGTGGAATATTACGCCGTGTATTTTCGCTTGCTGCTCTCATCTTCAGGTGAGATTAACAAGTCTAACCAGAAAATGGAAGCGGCTGGTTCGTCTGAAGTGTTGCTACCTGTGTGCCAAGCTGTATGACGTCATATCCCGGAAGCACGTCTGTAGGAACTCTGCACAACGAGTGTCGCTACGCCGAGCTGTGGTCGTCTGGCTTGCGTACCTTCAGCGTTGCTACTTGAACTTCCGTTTACTCGCCGCCAGGGGCAGGCCGGTAGCAATCAGAACTTAAAGTGCATACAAGACAAGGGGGGTGGAAGTGTTGGGGGAGCAACTCTTGAAAAGAGGGTGGGTTGGGAGATATTTGGGAGTTTATAGTTTGGACTGTACTTCTCTTCATTCTGTATTCCCCCTCCGTCACAATGGCTTTCAGCCCAGCGCCCTCAATACAACTAGAATATTCGCGTCTAACACAGCGATTTCAGCGTCTGTGTGTTTGTGTGTGTGTGTGTGTGTGTGTGTGTATGTATGTATGTATCCTGCACGTTATCAACAGCCATGTGATGGTCACACACGTACATACAGTGTATACAGCAGGGGACTGCAGTATTAACACTGTGAAGGCTAAACAGTGTTGAAGTACTTCTCTGTTCAATGCTTCTGCGATAACCGAAAGAGCATTGCTTTTGGGAAGTTTACAGACTTCGTCAGTTTGTTCTTCTGATAAGAGCAGCATGTAGAGATTGGGTGTTTACTGGGAGGTGGGAAATGATTTGTGTGTGTTTTGATACGCGCGGTTATTGGTCGGCCACTCACAGAGGAGATCCGGGTTCGATCCTTGGTCAGTGTAAGTGGGATTTGTGGTGAATGAAGTGGCACTAGAACAGGCTTTTTTCCCAGTATTTCAGTTTTCCCCTGTTAGTATCATTCCACCAATGCTCCATAATCATTCATACATCTACCACCAACGCTGTATAATGTTTTTCTCCCAGTACTTCAGTTTCCCCTGTCAGTATCATTCCACCAATGCTCCATACTCATTCATACATCTACCACCAACGCTGTATAATGTTTCTCTCCCAGTACTTCAGTTTTCCCCTGTCAGTATCATTCCACCAGTGCTCCATACTCATTCATACATCTACCACCAACACTGTAATGTTTCTCTCCCAGTACTTCAGTTTCCCCTGTCAGTATCATTCCACCAATGCTCCATACTCAGTCATCCATCTACCACCAACGCTGTATAATGTTTCTCTCCCAGTACTTCAGTTTCCCCTGTCAGTATCATTCCACCAGTGCTCCATACTCATTCATACATCTACCACCAACACTGTATAATGTTTCTCTCCCAGTACTTCAGTTTCCCCTGTCAGTATCATTCCACCAATGCTCCATACTCATTCATCCATCTACCACCAACGCTGTATAATGTTTCTCTCCCAGTACTTCAGTTTCCCCTGTCAGTATCATTCCACCAATGCTCCATACTCATTCATACATCTACCACCAACACTGTATAATGTTTCTCTCCCAGTACTTCAGTTTTCCCTGTCAGTATCATTACACCAATGCTCGATACTCATTCATACATCTACCACCAACGCTGTATAATGTTTCTCTCCCAGTACTTCAGTTTCCCCTGTCAGTATCATTCCACCAATGCTCCATACTCATTCATACATCTACCACCAACGCTGTATAATGTTTCTCTCCCAGTACTTCAGTTTCCCCTGTCAGTATCATTCCACCAATGCTCCATACTCATTCATACATCTACCACCAACGCTGTATAATGTTTCTCTCCCAGTACTTCAGTTTCCCTGTCAGTATCATTCCACCAATGCTCCATACTCATTCATACATCTACCACCAACGCTGTATAATGTTGCTATCCCAGTACTTCAGTTTCCCCTGTCAGTATCATTCCACCAATGCTCCATACTCATTCATACATCTACCACCAACGCTGTATAATGTTTCTATCCCAGTACTTCAGTTTCCCCTGTCAGTATCATTCCACCAATGCTCCATACTCATTCATCCATCTACCACCAACGCTGTATAATGTTTCTCTCCCAGTACTTCAGTTTCCCCTGTCAGTATCATTCCACCAATGCTCCATACTCATTCATACATCTACCACCAACGCTGTATAATGTTTCTCTCCCAGTACTTCAGTTTCCCCTGTCAGTATCATTCCACCAATGCTCCATACTCATTCATACATCTACCACCAACGCTGTATAATGTTTCTCCCAGTACTTCAGTTTCCCCTGTCAGTATCATTCCACCAATGCTCCATACTCATTCATACATCTACCACCAACGCTGTATAATGTTTCTCTCCCAGTACTTCAGTTTCCCCTGTCAGTATCATTCCACCAATGCTCCATACTCATTCATCCATCTACCACCAACGCTGTATAATGTGTCTCTCCCAGTACTTCAGTTTCCCCTGTCAGTATCATTCCACCAATGCTCCATACTCATTCATACATCTACCACCAACGCTGTATAATGTTTCTCTCCCAATACTTCAGTTTCCCCTGTCAGTATCATTCCACCAATGCTCCATACTCATTCATACATCTACCACCAACGCTGTATAATGTTTCTCTCCCAGTACTTCAGTTTCCCCTGTCAGTATCATTCCACCAATGCTCCATACTCATTCATACATCTACCACCAACGCTGTATAATGTTTCTCTCCCAGTACTTCAGTTTCCCCTGTCAGTATCATTCCACCAATGCTCCATACTCATTCATCCATCTACCACCAACGCTGTACAATGTTTCTCTCCCAGTACTTCAGTTTCCCTGTCAGTATCATTCCACCAATGCTCCATACTCATTCATACATCTACCACCAACGCTGTATAATGTGTCTCTCCCAGTACTTCAGTTTCCCCTGTCAGTATCATTCCACCAATGCTCCATACTCATTCATACATCTACCACCAACGCTGTATAATGTTTCTCTCCCAGTACTTCAGTTTCCCCTGTCAGTATCATTCCACCAAAGCTCCACACTCATTCACACATCTACCACCAACGCTGTATAATGTTTCTCTCCCAGTACTTCAGATTTCCCCTGTCAGTATCATTCCACCAATGCTCCATACTCATTCATACATCTACCACCAACGCTGTATAATGTTTCTCTCCCAGTACTTCAGTTTCCCCTGTCAGTATCATTCCACCAATGCTCCATACTCATTCATCCATCTACCACCAACGCTGTACAATGTTTCTCTCCCAGTACTTCAGTTTCCCCTGTCAGTATCATTCCACCAATGCTCCATACTCATTCATACATCTACCACCAACGCTGTATAATGTGTCTCTCCCAGTACTTCAGTTTCCCCTGTCAGTATCATTCCACCAATGCTCCACACTCTTATTCATCTACATGTTGCTGTTACCAGAGGGACAAACGGGCAAAGCCTGGGAACCTTCCTAAAACAACGCTCTTTCGGAAGTGCTATTTAATCTTTAAATGGTTAAGATGGAGGCAGTGAAGTCGGAAGGTTGTTGGGCGATATTCGGGTGTGAATCACTCGTATGACCCTGGTAGTGGGGCTGGGCGCACAGTGAGCGATGCCAGGTCAGTGTGAACGAACGACGTAGCCCGGAAATGGGGGGGGGGGGGCTTGCTTGTGAGCCACAGACACAGGGATGGGGCCCACCCTCGACCCCCCTGCAAGCTCATGCACAGTAAGTCGAGTGGATAGGCAGGCTGTGCCTCTGTGTAATTAAGCACTGCGCCATGAAACAGGAGCTGTGTGGAGGCTGAGCTCCGCGGACTACATGAACACAAGGATTCATGCTGCTGCCTTTTTATGTTACGGGAAGCAGACCGGGCCTTAGCAAGTCCAAGTGTGCGAGTTGTGGTCCGCGCGTTGCCGAAACGACGGCGCTGCTGTAGTCTTCAGCGCGTGTCGACTTGTTTTAACTTCATTGATCCTGCAATCTGTCTTACGACAGGTCCGTAGCCTCTTCATTCTGCAGTCTGTCTTACGACAGGTCCGTAGCCTCTTCATTCTGCAGTCTGTCTTACGACAGGTCCGTAGCCTCTTCATTCTGCAGTCTGTCTTACGACAGGTCCGTAGCCTCTTCATTCTGTAGTCTGTCTTACGACAGGTCCGTAGCCTCTTCATTCTGCAGTCTGTCTTACGACAGGTCCGTAGCCTCTTCATTCTGTAGTCTGTCTTACGACAGGTCCGTAGCCTCTTCATTCTGCAGTCTGTCTTACGACAGGTCCGTAGCCTCTTCATTCTGCAGTCTGTCTTACGACAGGTCCGTAGCCTCTTCATTCTGCAGTCTGTCTTACGACAGGTCCGTAGCCTCTTCATTCTGCAGTCTGTCTTACGACAGGTCCGTAGCCTCTTCATTCTGCAGTCTGTCTTACGACAGGTCCGTAGCCTCTTCATTCTGCAGTCTGTCTTACGACAGGTCCGTAGCCTCTTCATTCTGCAGTCTGTCTTACGACAGGTCCGTAGCCTCTTCATTCTGCAGTCTGTCTTACGACAGGTCCGTAGCCTCTTCATTCTGCAGTCTGTCTTACGACAGGTCCGTAGCCTCTTCATTCTGCAGTCTGTCTTACGACAGGTCCGTAGCCTCTTCATTCTGCAGTCTGTCTTACGACAGGTCCGTAGCCTCTTCATTCTGTAGTCTGTCTTACGACAGGTCCGTAGCCTCTTCATTCTGCAGTCTGTCTTACGACAGGTCCGTAGCCTCTTCATTCAGCAGTCTGTCTTACGACAGGTCCGTAGCCTCTTCATTCTGTAGTCTGTCTTACGACAGGTCCGTAGCCTCTTCATTCTGCAGTCTGTCTTACGACAGGTCCGTAGGCTCTTCATTCTGCAGTCTGTCTTACGACAGGTCCGTAGCCTCTTCATTCTGTAGTCTGTCTTACGACAGGTCCGTAGCCTCTTCATTCTGCAGTCTGTCTTACGACAGGTCCGTAGCCTCTTCATTCTGCAGTCTGTCTTACGACAGGTCCGTAGCCTCTTCATTCTGCAGTCTGTCTTACGACAGGTCCGTAGCCTCTTCATTCTGCAGTCTGTCTTACGACAGGTCCGTAGCCTCTTCATTCTGCAATCTGTCTTACGACAGGTCCGTAGCCTCTTCATTCTGCAGTCTGTCTTACGACAGGTCCGTAGCCTCTTCATTCTGCAGTCTGTCTTACGACAGGTCCGTAGCCTCTTCATTCTGCAATCTGTCTTACGACAGGTCCGTAGCCTCTTCATTCTGCAGTCTGTCTTACGACAGGTCCGTAGCCTCTTCATTCTGCAGTCTGTCTTACGACAGGTCCGTAGCCTCTTCATTCTGCAATCTGTCTTACGACAGGTCCGTAGCCTCTTCATTCTGCAGTCTGTCTTACGACAGGTCCGTAGCCTCTTCATTCTGCAGTCTGTCTTACGACAGGTCCGTAGCCTCTTCATTCTGCAGTCTGTCTTACGACAGGTCCGTAGCCTCTTCATTCTGCAGTCTGTCTTACGACAGGTCCGTAGCCTCTTCATTCTGCAGTCTGTCTTACGACAGGTCCGTAGCCTCTTCATTCTGCAGTCTGTCTTACGACAGGTCCGTAGCCTCTTCATTCTGCAGTCTGTCTTACGACAGGTCCGTAGCCTCTTCATTCTGCAGTCTGTCTTACGACAGGTCCGTAGCGTCTTCATTCTGCAGTCTATGTTACGACAGGTCCGTAGCCTCTTCCAAAGCGATTTCTCCACAGGGTGCGATCTAGTGCTTCCTCTTTCAATTTACACTATCTCCTATTTTCCTTAAGGCCATCTAGTAGCTGCTTACGTCTTCTTCCTCGTCTTCCCGTCATTTCTATCCTTCCCTCTAACTTTCCTTCAATCACGTGTTTCAGAAGGCAGTTTCTACGCAAGATGTGACACATAATAAAGCCCTACATTGCAATACACAGTATTTTTTCACATTCTAGTCTTGCGGTTTATGACATCGTGTAGCCTGGCAGGTGGTACCAACATCTGAGAGGAAAATACTGCCTCTAACTATAAGTATACACAGTGTCGTAACGGACGGACGTGATCTGCATGTGAGGCGTTCTTTGTTGTAGTAAAGCGCTCTTAAAATGGCAAACAGTTGCCCAGTAAAAAAAAGTCTGGACGAAGGGAGTGATCAGTGATGTGCCTTGTGCTGATAAGGACACGTGTCTGAAGACGCACGTGCGTACAAAATGCAGAGTAGCTCGACGTGACTTCAGTCAAGTGTCTCGTTCTGGATTACCGGCATTGTTCTGTGGTGTACGTGCTGGCTGTTAGACGCGCACAGTTTCAGTGCAAGTTTCTGAATGTGAGCACGTCTCGCTTTGCAGTAAGTTGACAAAGCAGCGCGATGCAGTTTGTGGTCGGTCCGTGAAACTGGCCGCTTGCTGACGATCCGCGGGTCCATGGCGCCGTGAAGCTGCTTGTATTCAGTCTGTGGAGTCCGGCTTTGGATTGTTTGTCGTAGCTAAACTTGTCTGAACTGCCAGAGTGCGTAGCTCGAATTGTTGCTGGTGGGAATGGGGTTCCGAAGGTTTAGAATTTGTCATTCGGAATCCTTGTGACGAATTACGAAACAGATTCTTGCTTCCTCCGAATTACGGAACAGTATTTTGCGTCCTCCGAATTACGGAACAGTTTCTCCTCCATAATACGGAACAGTTTCTTGTGCCCTCCGAATTACGAAGTTTCTTGCGTCCTCCGAATTACGAAAAGTATTTTGCGTGTTCCGAATTACGAAACAATTTCTCCTCCGTAATACGGAACAGTTTCTTGTGCCCTCCGAATTACAAAACAGTTTCTCCGTAATACGGAACAGTTTCTTGTGCTCTCCGAATTATGGAGCAGTTTCTCCTCCGTAATACGGAACAGTTTCTCCTCCGTAATACGGAACAGTTTCTTGTGCCCTCCGAATTACGAAACAGTTTCTCCTCCGTAATACGGAACAGTTTCTTGTGCCCTCCGAATTAAGAAACAGTTTCTCCTCTGTAATACGAAACAGTTTTTTGGTCCTCCGAATTACGGAAGTCACTTGTGCCCCCCGAACTTTTGCGTGCCCTCCGAATTACGAAACAGTTTCTTGCGTCTCACGAATCATAATTGACCGCAGGTTGTCTGCAGCGCAAATTTTAAGTCTATTGATTTTAGTTGGACTTGTGTTAGTTGTTGTACGAACATAGTAGTTAGAAGACACAAATAGAGCCCCACGCCCCATCCACGTCCGACAGACGTTCGTGTTACAAACTCAAAAATTTCTATCAAGAAAACGATGGTAGTCCATATTTATTTAGAGGGCCCCATTGTAAATACGTCACATGTCTTGGACAAATAAGAAACGCAACTAATTCCGTGGACCAGTGTCCCGTAGAAGCTGATAGGTGCCTATCTGCTCAAAAACTGATTGGCCTTTGTTGGCATCCGCAAGATAACTCAACATTCACAGCATCCTGCAACTGGTCCTTATCCTGAGCCAGTTGAATGCAGTCCACAGTCTCACACCGTCCGTCTTTACTGCAGTAAAGCTGTTCCCGTGCATGCCTTTAAAACATATAGAGTGGAGGTATACCTCCACTCATTCCTAGCCTCGGCACTAGGTGCAGGCGGTTAGTCAGCTTCACGCACCGGTCGCTTTACCCCCAATAGAAAACGCCCCCTGCATCAATTTAATAGGAGACTTTGTGGGCCAAATCCACTTTGGTCTTTGTTCCTCCACATTACGAGTGTATTTGTTACATGACACTTTATCATTTGGCGAGGCCAGCCTTTTTGTAACGGACGGACAGACAGGTTAACATTTCCGCAAATTACGATAGGAACACAGTGACGGTGATACTTGATGATCAAGTTAGGATCGTCGCCTTACGCTTTAAAAAAAGTGTAACGATGCTAGGGGAGGGAGGTTTAATAGCGCCATGTATCGTGTTGAGACGTTTCGGCTGTGCTGCTGTTGTAACACCGGAGGCTGTGAACACCGTGCTGTGCGCACAGTGCTGTGCAGTGTTTTGTACAGCGGGGTGAATAAAAGAAGGCAGTGTACCAACTTAATGGTCTTTCTTCGCAATAATTTCCCCTTTGTGTAGTTTTCCGATGCTATTATTGGAAACTTGATTAATTAAGTGCCCCCCCCCCCCGTCTGTTGCAACACCAAGCAATTATGACGAAACAATATTGCTTGATTGCTTTCCTACTTCCGCTTTTGCGAAATTAATTTCTTCCTTCCTTATTCTTTACCCCCCAACAAAGGTAGCTTCAGCCGATCTCAGTGGCCGCGCGGTCTAAGGCGTCGGTCTGCGGCCGCTCGCTTACTGGGATTGCGGGTTCGAATCCCGCCTAGGTCATGGATGTCTTGTCTGTTGTGAGTGTTGTGTGTTGTCAGGTAGAGGTCTGTGCGACGGGCTGATCACTTGTACAGAGGAGTCCTACCGAGCGTGGTGTGTCTGAGTGTGATCGTGAAGCCTCGAAAGATGAGGCGGCCTAGGCCCCCCAAGGGGCTGTCGAGCTATTGGGGGGGGGGAAGTACCTTAATGATCTGTACTCATCACCAAATATTATTCGGGTGATCAAATCAGAAGAATGAGTTGGGCGTGGCATGTAGCACGTATGGGTGAAGGGAGAGCTGCATACGGGGTTTTGGTGGGGAGACCTGAGGGAAGGAGACTACTTGGAAGACCTAGGCGTAGATGGGAGGATAATATTAAAATGGATCTTCAAGAAGTGGGATGTGGGGGCATGGACTGGATTGATATGGCTCAGGATAGGGACAGGTGGCGGGCTGTTGTGAATGCGGTAATGAACCTTCGGGTTCCATAAAACGCGGAGAATTTCTTGACTAGCTGACGACCTGTTAGCTTCTCAAGAAGGACTCTGCTACATGGAGTTAGTTAGTTAGTTAGTAGGCCATGTTGCTGAATCATTGGAGTGTACGGATGCAGTTCTTCCCGTGCAGCAAGCCGAGTACTTGGTACGTCGTCTTCGAATGTGGAAGGTCAAGGTTTGAGCACTGCTCATTGGCCTGGGTGTTCGGGGATACTTTGTGTTAGCTGATGTTGTGTCGTAAGTTTTGTGGATGTTAGTAAGGGACTTTGTGTTAACTGATGTTGTGTCGTAAGTTTTGTGGATGTTAGTAAGGGACTTTGTGTTAACTGATGTTGTGTCGTAAGTTTTGTGGATGTTAGTAAGGGACTTTGTGTTAACTGATGTTGTGACGTAAGTTTTGTGGATGTTAGTAAGGGACTTTGTGTTAGCTGATGTTGTGTCGTAAGTTTTGTGGATGTTAGTAAGGGACTTCGTGTTAACTGATGTTGTGTCGTAAGTTTTGTGGATGTTAGTAAGGGACTTTGTGTTAGCTGATGTTGTGTCGTAAGTTTTGTGGATGTTAGTAAGGGACTTTGTGTTAACGGATGTTGTGTCGTAAGTTTTGTGGATGTTAGTAAGGGACTTTGTGTTAACTGATGTTGTGTCGTAAGTTTTGTGGATGTTAGTAAGGGACTTTGTGTTAACTGATGTTGTGTCGTAAGTTTTGTGGATGTTAGTAAGGGACTTTGTGTTAGCTGATGTTGTGTCGTGAGTTTTGTGGATGTTAGTAAGGGACTTTGTGTTAGCTGATGTTGTGTCGTAAGTTTTGTGGATGTTAGTAAGGGACTTTGTGTTAACTGATGTTGTGTCGTAAGTTTTGTGGATGTTAGTAAGGGACTTTGTGTTAGCTGATGTTGTGTCGTAAGTTTTGTGGATGTTAGTAAGGGACTTTGTGTTAACTGATGTTGTGTCGTAAGTTTTGTGGATGTTAGTAAGGGACTTTGTGTTAACTGATGTTGTGTCGTAAGTTTTGTGGATGTTAGTAAGGGACTTTGTGTTAACTGATGTTGTGTCGTAAGTTTTGTGGATGTTAGTAAGGGACTTTGTGTTAACTGATGTTGTGTCGTAAGTTTTGTGGATGTTAGTAAGGGACTTTGTGTTAACTGATGTTGTGTCGTAAGTTTTGTGGATGTTAGTAAGGGACTTTGTGTTAACTGATGTTGTGTCGTAAGTTTTGTGGATGTTAGTAAGGGACAGTGAGGTAAGACAAAACGTTAGCAGTTAGGCGAAAAGAAAGGGGGATGGTCGTGGTGGAAGAGAGAGGAAGAAGGTTTGTTCCCGGCAAGTTTAGCTTTACGTTTTGGAGCAAAAGTGTGGACGTGCTTTTCTGTCCAATGCTACCCGATATGCAAAAGGGCGTTACTTTGCTTGAAGGTTTCCAGGCTTCGTCCGCTTGTCCTTCTGACAAGAGTGCTATTAAGATGAAGATGAGTATGGAGCATTAGTGGAATGATACTGACAGGGGAAAACTGAAGTACTGGGAGAGAAACATTATACAGCGTTGGTGGTAGATGTATGAATGAGTATGGAGCATTGGTGGAACGATACTGACAGGGGAAACTGAAGTACTGGGAGAGAAACATTATACAGCGTTGGTGGTAGATGTATGAATGAGTGTGGAGCATTGGTGGAATGATACTGACAGGGGAAACTGAAGTACTGGGAGAGAAACATTATACAGCGTTGGTGGTAGATGTATGAATGAGTGTGGATCATTGGTGGAATGATACTGACAGGGGAAACTGAAGTACTGGGAGAGAAACATTATACAGCGTTGGTGGTAGATGTATGAATGAGTGTGGAGCATTGGTGGAATAATACTGACAGGGGAAAACTGAAGTACTGGGAGAGAAACATTATACAGCGTTGGTGGTAGATGTATGAATGAGTATGGAGCATTGGTGGAACGATACTGACAGGGGAAACTGAAGTACTGGGAGAGAAACATTATACAGCGTTGGTGGTAGATGTATGAATGAGTATGGAGCATTGGTGGAACGATACTGACAGGGGAAACTGAAGTACTGGGAGAGAAACATTATACAGCGTTGGTGGTAGATGTATGAATGAGTGTGGAGCATTGGTGGAATGATACTGACAGGGGAAACTGAAGTACTGGGAGAGAAACATTATACAGCGTTGGTGGTAGATGTATGAATGAGTATGGAGCATTGGTGGAACGATACTGACAGGGGAAACTGAAGTACTGGGAGAGAAACATTATACAGCGTTGGTGGTAGATGTATGAATGAGTGTGGAGCATTGGTGGAATGATACTGACAGGGGGAACTGAAGTACTGGGAGAGAAACATTATACAGCGTTGGTGGTAGATGTATGAATGAGTATGGAGCATTGGTGGAATGATACTGACAGGGGAAACTGAAGTACTGGGAGAGAAACATTATACAGCGTTGGTGGTAGATGTGTGAATGTGTATGGAGCATTAGTGGAATGATACGGACAGGGGAAACTGAAGTACGGGGAGGGGGAACCTGTTTCAGGCCTATGTTTGCCGACATATATGGCCGCCAGCCACAGCTGTCAGTATAGTGTTGGATTTTGATACGAATCATTCACAATCTTGTTTAGTTTGTAGAAAACGAGTGAATTGTAATTCCTAAATTCCACAATTTTCACTTCTATAGCCTTTTAACCGATGTGTGTTTTGATACTGACACACCAAACAGTCATATCGCGTGCGTGCAGCTGCCTGTTATGGCGGAAGATATTAAAACCTGCCGGTGCTTGTCTGTGTGCGCACTGTGCGCCCTCTAGAGGACAGTTTTATATTACGGCTGATCCCCAAACCCCCCTTGCACTCCTGACTCTGGGGCCACTCGATTGGATCTCTTTCTACGGCCACAACGAGACCGAATCTTGTAGCGAATTAACTGTATATTGTGTTGTCCGAAGTCACCACAGAGCTGCTCTAACCTTAGCCTGTGCTGAATCCAAAGAAACTTCTTCTCTTGGAGTATAAGGAGTGTCCTGTTGCAAGATGTAAGTGAAGCTGTTACCAGTACCTGGCCTTGCAGAACTAAATGTGGTTATGACATTCATTAGTTCACTTGACCTTTTCAGACCAGACTGATGAGATTCTAACGCGATGCTATTCGAACAGCCATCTGTATTCATTACAATGGACAGTGCCAGTGTTTGTACAGCCGCGTTCCCATGACTGGCGTCTGTGACACATACCGGCCACGTCGTGGGAGCAGTCCACTTGTACAAGTATCGGCCACTTCCCTGTAAGTGCGACTCAGGTTAAAGGACTCAGCAGTGTTTCTGCATATCAAGTCGAGACCTTTTGTGTTCCCACGATTCGTTCATACTTGACAAGGAGAGAAGTGGCTTGCTTGTAGAATAGAATCACTTCGTACGTCGAGTGACCAAGTACACAAATCGTGGGAACGGGATTTCAATGGCCAAGCAAACATTTTGCAAGTGTATATGGGTATGAACGTTTGTCGCATAAACAAGCCGTTGGAACAGTATACTTGAACGGTATACTTGTCTCCTTGTACAGTACACTATTATTGATTCACTTGTTAAAAGACACCAGTCGTGGGAACAGTATACTTGTCTCCTTGTACAGTACACTATTATTTATTCACTTGTTAAAAGACACCAGTCGTGGGAACGCGGCTTAAGAAGACAGGCCGAAAGGTGTTTGTATGATGGGAAAGGCTTGCAGTACGCAAGGGACAGAGTACAAATTCATAAAAAATTTTGATCAAAAATTCTGAAGGGAAGAGACCACGTGGAAGACCTAGAAGTAGATGAGAAGGTAATGTTGAAATGGATCTTATAATATGACGATGTGGACTGGATTTAGCTAGCTAAGGGTGGAAACCTGTGGTTGGGTCCTTTGAGCGCGATATTGAGCAGTCGGGCGTCACAGAGGCGACGCGTTTTCCCAGCCGATGTGTCGTCGCTGCCCACTGCCGTCTTGTGCCCCTTACAGACGCCGCGCCGTTTCCC
>JAJKFL010000237.1:43934649-43960109 GCA_021186555.1 Reticulitermes speratus
GTCAGCAGGTACCTATGCTGTGTTACTGGCATGTTTGACCGTCGTTATGCGGTCAGCAGGTACCTATGCTGTGTTACTGGCATGTTTGGGGGGGGGGGGGGGGGGGGGGGGGGGGGGGGGGGGGGGGGGGGGGGGGGGGGGGGGGGGGGGGGGGGTTTTTTTTTTTTTTTTTTTTTTTTTTTTTTTTTTTTTTTTTTTTTTTTTTTTTTTTTTTTTTTTTTTTTTTTTTTTTCCTATGCTGTGTTACTGGCATGTTGGCCGTCTATATGCGGTCAGCAGGTACCTATGCTGTGTTACTGGCATGTTTGACCGTCGTTATATGCGGTCAGCAGGTACCTATGCTGTGTTACTGGCATGTTTGACCGTCGTTATGATGCTGTCAGCAGGTACCTATGCTGTGTTACTGGCATGATTGGCCGTCATTATGATGCGGTCAGCAGGTACCTATGCTGTGTTACTGGCATGATTGGCCGTCATTATGATGCGGTCAGCAGGTACCTATGCTGTGTTACTGGCATGATTGGCCGTCATTATGATGCGGTCAGCAGGTACCTATGCTGTGTTACTGGCATGATTGGCCGTCATTATGATGCGGTCAGCAGGTACCTATGCTGTGTTACTGGCATGATTGGCCGTCATTATGATGCGGTCAGCAGGTACCTATGCTGTGTTACTGGCATGTTTGACCGTCGTTATGCGGTCAGCAGGTACCTATGCTGTGTTACTGGCATGTTTGACCGTCGTTATGATGCTGTCAGCAGGTACCTATGCTGTGTTACTGGCATGATTGGCCGTCATTATGATGCGGTCAGCAGGTACCTATGCTGTGTTACTGGCATGTTGGCCGTCTTATGATGCGGTCAGCAGGTACCTATGCTGTGTTACTGGCATGTTTGGCCGTCTTATGATGCGGTCAGCAGGTACCTATGCTGTGTTACTGGCATGATTGGCCGTCATTATGATGCGGTCAGCAGGTACCTATGCTGTGTTACTGGCATGTTTGGCCGTCTATTAGATCGGTCAGCAGGTACCTATGCTGTGTTACTGGCATGTTTGACCGTCGTTATGAGCGGTCAGCAGGTACCTATGCTGTGTTACTGGCATGTTTGACCGTCGTTATGATGCTGTCAGCAGGTACCTATGCTGTGTTACTGGCATGATTGGCCGTCATTATGATGCGGTCAGCAGGTACCTATGCTGTGTTACTGGCATGTTTGACCGTCGTTATGCGGTCAGCAGGTACCTATGCTGTGTTACTGGCATGTTTGACCGTCGTTATGATGCGGGCAGCAGGTACCTATGTGTGTTACTGGCATGATTGGCCGTCTTATATGAGCGGTCAGCAGGTACCTATGCTGTGTTACTGGCATGTTTGACCGTCGTTTTTGATCTGGGCAGCAGGTACCTATGCTGTGTTACTGGCATGTTGGCCGTCGTTATGATGCGGTCAGCAGGTACCTATGTGTGTTACTGGCATGTTTGACCGTCGTTATGATACTGTCAGCAGGTACCTATGCTGTGTTACTGGCATGTTTGGCCGTCGTTATGATGCGGTCAGCAGGTACCTATGCTGTGTTACTGGCATGTTTGGCCGTCGTTATGATGCGGTCAGCAGGTACCTATGCTGTGTTACTGGCATGTTTGGCCGTCGTTATGATGCGTCAGCAGGTACCTATATGTGTTACTGGCATGTTTGACCGTCGTTATGATACTGTCAGCAGTTACCTATGCTGTGTTACTGGCATGTTTGGCCGTCGTTTGATGCGGTCAGCAGGTACCTATGCTGTGTTACTGGCATGTTTGCCGTCGTTATGATGCGGTCAGCAGGTACCTATGCTGTGTTACTGGCATGTTTGGCCGTCGTTATGATGCGGTCAGCGGTACTTATGCTGTGTTACTGGCATGTTTGGCCGTCGTTATGATGCGGTCAGCAGGTACCTATATGTGTTACTGGATGTTTGGTCGTCGTTATGAGCGGTCAGCAGGTACCTATGCTGTGTTACTGGCATGTTTGGCCGTCGTTATGCTGTCAGCAGGTACCTATGCTGTGTTACTGGCATGTTTGACCGTCGTTATGATGCGGTCAGCAGGTACCTATGCTGTGTTACTGGCATGTTTGGCCGTCGTTATGCGGTCAGCAGGTACCTATGCTGTGTTACTGGCATGTTTGACCGTGTATTACGTCCAGGGGTTTATGCATGTTGGGCGTATCGTCAGCAGGTACCTATGCTGTGTTACTGGCATGTTTGGCCGTCGTTTATGCGGTCAGCAGGTACCTATGCTGTGTTACTGGCATTGTTTGGCCGGTCGTATGCGGTCAGCAGGTTACCTAGGCTGTGTTACTGGCATGTTTGGCCGTCGTTTTGCGGTCAGCAGGTACCTATGCTGTGTTACTGGCATGTTTGGCCGTCGTTATGATGCGGTCAGCAGGTACCTATGCTGTGTTACTGGCATGTTTGGCCGTCGTTATGATGCGGTCAGCAGGTACCTATGCTGTGTTTACTGGCATGTTTGGCCGTCGTTATGATGCGGTCAGCAGGTACCTATGCTGTGTTACTGGCATGTTTGGCCGTCGTTTATGCGTGTCAGCAGGTACCTATGCTGTGTTACTGGCATGTTTGGCCGTCGTTATGATGCGGTCAGCAGGTACCTATGCTGTGTTACTGGCATGTTTGGCCGTCGTTACTGCAGTCTTGCTGTCGAGTTATGTATGCGGTCAGCAGGTACCTATGCTGTGTTACTGGCATGTTTGGCCGTCGTTATGCGGTCAGCAGGTACCTATGCTGTGTTACTGGCATGTTTGACCGTCGTTATGCGGTCAGCAGGTACCTATGCTGTGTTACTGGCATGTTTGGCCGTCGTTATGCGGTCAGCAGGTACCTATGCTGTGTTACTGGCATGTTTGGCCGTCGTTATGCGGTCAGCAGGTACCTATGCTGTGTTACTGGCATGTTTGGCCGTCGTTATGCGGTCAGCAGGTACCTATGCTGTGTTACTGGCATGTTTGGCCGTCGTTATGCGGTCAGCAGGTACCTATGCTGTGTTACTGGCATGTTTGGCCGTCGTTATGCGGTCAGCAGGTACCTATGCTGTGTTACTGGCATGTTTGGCCGTCGTTATGCTGTCAGCAGGTACCTATGCTGTGTTACTGGCATGTTTGGCCGTCGTTATGATGCGGTCAGCAGGTACCTATGCTGTGTTACTGGCATGTTTGACCGTCTTTATGCTGTCAGCAGGTACCTATGCTGTGTTACTGGCATGTTTGACCGTCGTTATGATGCGGTCAGCAGGTACCTATGCTGTGTTTACTGGCATGTTTGACCGTCGTTATGATGCGGTCAGCAGGTACCTATGCTGTGTTACTGGCATGTTTGGCCGTCGTTATGCTGTCAGCAGGTACCTATGCTGTGTTACTGGCATGTTTGGCCGTCGTTATGCTGTCAGCAGGTACCTATGCTGTGTTACTGGCATGTTTGACCGTCGTTATGCTGTCAGCAGGTACCTATGCTGTGTTACTGGCATGTTTGACCGTCGTTATGCTGTCAGCAGGTACCTATGCTTCCATCGGCGTTACGTCATGCTTTGCAGATACAGTCTGCTCAAGTACAGTCTCACAGTATCCCTACAGGGCTATAGGTAAAGGTAAAGGTAAATTTTACCCTACAACAGGCCACGAAGGCTCAGAGGGGGAGTAGAGGTTGAGCTCTACTCTTTCTTTAACCTCGAAGCTAGATGGGGGTGGGTGGTCAACGCCACGCCCCGGCCGCTTTACCCCCGGGAATGACCCGGTACCCATTGTACAGAAGGCTGGGTAGGCCCCAGGGCCGGTCTGGACAGGTGCTGAAAATCTCGCCCGCACCGGGATTCGATCCCCGGACCGTCCAGCTCGTAGCAAGTCGCTATACCGACTGAGCTATCGCGGCCCACTCAGGGCTATAATATATATATATTTATAAACGGATCAGCTGAAAGGTTATCTGTACAAATCATTGCTACACACGGCGTGGAGTAACGCGTGAATATTGTGTTAACCCTGTCATATGATTGGTCCGTTTCTAGTATGTTCATAAGTGTCTCCAAAACGATCTCTTAAGACCTTTTTTTGATTGTTCTTCCTGTGCATTCTACATGCCGTGCCCATCTCACCCTTCATCAATTGATGGGTCTGTGGTGTGGTGGAATGTAGGCTCACAAATTATAAAGTTCCCCACTGTGCTCTTTTCGCCATCCTTCCTTCACTGTCTTCCTGTTAGCTCCAAATATTTCCCTCGCGCCATCTTATCAGACATTTTCTCTTTACTGCGTTTAGTGTAGAGACGAAATTCCACAATCGTACGAAACGGCTGTTGAAAGTATTCAAATTGTGATCGTATTTTGGGTTTGTGTGCCGTGTAGTAAGATTTGGTCGACGTTTCGGAATAAGGTACTGCTTGCATCATCGGTACATTCGTCCGAAACGCCGGAAAAAATCAATCCTTACTACGCGGTTTGAAATAAAAAAAAATCCCAACTGAACAACCGGCGTGGAAACCTGAAAACGTAGGTAAAAATTAAATTGTAATGTTTATTGTAGAACGTGCTGCGCGTTGTGACGTTCAGTTATACAGGATGTTCGAATTATGACGCCGCGAAAATGCTTGTAACAGCATTCCGGCCTAGCCTAGTTCAGCTCTTATGTCAGGCTGACGCAGTCATATAATGAACACCCTGTAGTTTCATGTAGGGTCTGCAGTACACAAACTGTACAACGGCCTGAGCCAAGGTCAGAGCTAACGGATTTGTAACTGACTGCATGGATCAATCCTGGATCTAACACGCTGTGGAATGTAACACAGTGCAGCATAAGTTAAGGAGAATAGCTTGTTGTGTATCGGAATGCAGAGTCCTGCATTATTGACATAATCCCCCCCCCCCCACACACACACACACCTGCTAAACCTCTGTGCGCCTCGCATCGCCAGGCAACTGCACTCAAAGTGTCTGAGATCAAACCCCGTTATCAGCCGAAACTGCAGTTTACCGCTACGCCCGCATTGTTATTGCTTACGATTCACAATTGGTAGGACGCATCTGCTGTTACGTACTGGCTGTGCTAAGGGGCGCGGTTCACGGCTTTATCCTGCATCCTGAAAAAGGAAACACAAGTATCCCTGGAAACACTGTGTTAAAAAAACCTGAACCATGAAATGTCTCCCACGCCTCAGTGACAGGATTGCTAGGCACCATCGTGACTTAGTCACGCCTCAGTGACAGGATTGCTAGGCACCATAATGACTTAGTCACGCCTCAGTGACAGGATTGCTAGGCACCATAGTGACTTAGTCACGCCTCAGTGACAGGATTGCTAGGCACCATAGTGACTTAGTCACGCATCAGTGACAGGATTGCTAGGCACCATCGTGACTTAGTCACGCCTCAGTGACGGGATTGCTAGGCACCATCGTGACTTAGTCACGCCTCAGTGACAGGATTGCTAGGCACCATAATGACTTAGTCACGCCTCAGTGACAGGATTGCTAGGCACCATAGTGACTTAGTCACACCTCAGTGACAGGATTGCTAGGCACCATAGTGACTTAGTCACGCATCAGTGACAGGATTGCTAGGCACCATCGTGACTTAGTCACGCCTCAGTGACAGGATTGCTAGGCACCATAGTGACTTAGTCACGCTTCAGTGACAGGATTGCTAGGCACCATAGTGACTTAGTCACGCCTCAGTGACAGGATTGCTAGGCACCATCGTGACTTAGTCACGCCTCAGTGACAGGATTGCTAGGCACCATCGTGACTTAGTCACGCCTCAGTGACAGGATTGCTAGGCACCATCGTGACTTAGTCAAGGCTGAATTTGCACATGCAGATATTAAAATAATCGCTGTATGCAAGCATGCATTGAACTGCAGCAGGTGTTACTTGAATACAGGCATAGCTGTCAGGATAATGTTGAAATGTGTGTTTAGGAAACAGCGTGAGGATGTGGACCACACAGTGTGTTTGTGTGATTTATTTGGTTCTCGCAATAAACAGTGATTATCTAGCGGGTGTTTGTAATGGATATTGTGTTTACTGTGAGGTAGGAAATACATTTAGACAGACTTGTCATTATCGTGACTTAGGCAGTAGTCGCCGTGTTGACCCGGGCTCGATCCCAGGCCAGTCAGTGTTACATTTGTAATGGACAAAGTGGAACTGGGAAAGGTTGTTTCTCCCAGTACTTCGGTTTTCCGCATTCGCTATCATTCGACCACTGCTCCATGCTCATCTTCATCTTAATACTACTTTTATCAGAAGGTCAAGCGGGCGAAGCCTGGGAACGTACAAACGAAGCAATCCTCTTTCGGAAATCGGGGAGCATTGGGCAGGGTAAGTACTTTCAGAGAGTTCGTTGGCGTTCAAAGTTTGTTTTGTAATGATGGTGACGTACTGAATTAGTTCTGATGTCAGTTCGAAATAGAATTTTGCTCGTCACTCTGTGAACTGTTTTAAGTTCATCTGTGTGTGTCTGTGTTTTACCTCGATGGAATTAATATGAAAACTCTGCAAGACAAGAACACTTTACGGAACTTACATTGCTTGAATTGGGAACTCATTTCTGTCTCGTTATATTTATTTATTGCTGTGAAGAGCTGTAAGGGTTTCCTTTCAAACGTATTTATATTGATATAAACGATGATTGATTCGCGTGGACTGCAGACAGCCGTGTAATGTGACGTCGCTGCTATTCACGTGTGGCGTATTGCTGTTTGCACGGGACACACAGACACTTGTCATGCTACACACAAGAAATAGAACGACTGTGCCGAACCCACAGCTGCATATTGCTGATGTAAAGTGACGCGAAACCTAGCATGATCTCCCTCAGTATGTCTTTGTGACGTTAACATTGTGGTCTTCTGGGGTGTGACGCCATGTCATATAGCCCTTCTTCTGGTGTGTGACGCCGTGTCATATAGCCCGTCTTCTGGGGTGTGACGCCGTGTCATATAACCCGTCTTCTGGGGTGTGACGCCGTTTCATATAGCCATTCTTCTGGGGTTTGACGCCATGTCATATAGCCCTTCTTCTGGGGTTTGACGCCGTGTCACATAGCCCTTCTTCTGGGGTGTGACGCCGTGACATCCCGTCTTCTGGGGTGTGACGCCGTGATATATCGCCCGTATTCTGGGGGTGTGACGCCGTTACATATAGCCCGTCTTCTGGGGTGTGACGCCGTGTCATATAACCCGTCTTCTGGGGTGTGACGAAGTGTCATGTAGCCCTTCTTCTGGGGTTTGACGCCGTGTCATATAGCCCTTCCTCTGGGGTGTGACGCCGTGTCATATAGCCCTTTCTCTGGGGTGTGACGCCGTGTCATATAGCCCTTCTGAGGTGTGACGCCGTGTCATATAGCCCTTCTTCTGAGGTGTGACGCCTTGTCATATAGCCCTTCTTCTGGGGTGTGACGCCGTGTCATATAGCCCTTCTGGGGTGTGACGCCGTGTCATAGCCCGTCTTCTGGAGTGTGACGCCGTGTCATATAGCCCTTATTCTGGGGTGTGACGCCGTGTCATAGCCCGTCTTCTGGGGTGTGACGCCGTGTCATATAGCCCTTTCTCTGGAGTGTGACGTAGTGTCATATAGCCCGTCTTCTGGGGTGTGACGCCGTGTCATATAGCCCGTCTTCTGGGGCTTGACGCCGTGTCATATAGCCCTTTCTCTGGGGTGTGACGCAGTGTCATATAGCCCGTATTCTGGGGTGTGACGCCGTGTCATATAGTCCTGGGGTTTGACGCAGTGTCAAAACCCTTCTTCTGGGGTGTGACGCCGTGTCATATAGGCCTTCTAGGGTGTGACGCCGTGTCATATAGCCCGTCTTCTGCGGTGTGACGCCGTGTCATATAGCCCGTCTTTTGCGGTGTGACGCCGTGTCATATAGCCCAGTGATTCGTACCCCATGGGCCGCAAAATCACTGTCTGGAGAACTACACACGCCAGGCAGACGCCGGATGTGGGAACAGATCGAAGGTTGAAGGTTTCATCGCTTTCAATAACTGAGCGCTGCGTGGTAGCAGCAGATGTCTGATTGAAAGAGTAAGCACTATAAGTAAGCAGATACACGTCGTGTGACTGAGCAACCGTCTTGTTTGGCTTTTTGCTGAGTGAGTGTATATCCTGATGTAATTAATAAAATATAGCTTAAATTAAACGTATCTTGCCTGACACCAACAAATGTACCGTTGATGCCTAAGTAATCAGTCCTATATCGCTGCTGTATGTTTCGGCGTCATTTACTCCATCCGCAGGGAGTTAAACACCATTGAAACTAAAATATATATTACAAAAATAGGGAACCGAGGCTAAGATCTGAACGGTAGCGGCAGGATAATGTTATCGTGTCCACAGATTCCATACGTGCTCTGCGGTCCACACCACTTCCGATCAATGGGTAGTGTTACTCTTTAGCCGGAGGCAAAGCGGCAGGAGCGTGAAGCTAGTAGCTCATCTCCGTGTACTGCCGAGGCTAAATTACATGGAGTTGTACTTGTAGCTGCGAGTGTACCTTCATGTTCTGCTGTTTAACGCTTTGTAACTTGAATATATTTAAAGACCTAGCTCGTACCGCGCAGTAAACACACTACGTCTCAGTTATACAAACCAGTCAGTTAATGTTGTACAGTGAAATAATGGCTGTTTGTTCTGAGATCCACACAAAACACATAAATACAGTCCGTACCGCGCAGTAAACACACTACGTCTCAGTTATACAAACCAGTCAGTTAATGTTGTACAGTGAAATAATCGCTGTTTGTTCTGAGATCCACACAAAACACATAAATACAGTCCGTACCGCGCAGTAAACACACTACGTCTCAGTTATACAAACCAGTCAGTTAATGTTGTACAGTGAAATAATCGCTGTTTGTTCTCAGATCCACACAAAACACATAAATACAGTCCGTACCGCGCAGTAAACACACTACGTCTCAGTTATACAAACCAGTCAGTTAATGTTGTACAGTGAAATAATCGCTGTTTGTTCTGAGATCCACACAAAACACATAAATACAGTCCGTACCGCGCAGTAAACACACTACGTCTCAGTTATACAAACCAGTCAGTTAATGTTGTACAGTGAAATAATCGCTGTTTGTTCTGAGATCCACACAAAACACATAAATACAGTCCGTACCGCGCAGTAAACACACTACGTCTCAGTTATACAAACCAGTCAGTTAATGTTGTACAGTGAAATAATCGCTGTTTGTTCTGAGATCCCACAAAAACACATAAATACAGTCCGTACCGCGCAGTAAACACACTCCGTCTCAGTTATACAAACCAGTCAGTTAATGTTGTACAGTGAAATAATCGCTGTTTGTTCTGAGATCCACACAAAACACATAAATACAGTCCGTACCGCGCAGTAAACACACTACGTCTCAGTTATACAAACCAGTTAGTTAATGTTGTACAGTGAAATAATCGCTGTTTGTTCTGAGATCCACACAAAACACATAAATACAGTCCGTACCGCGCAGTAAACACACTCCGTCTCAGTTATACAAACCAGTCAGTTAATGTTGTACAGTGAAATAATCGCTGTTTGTTCTGAGATCCTAACAAAACACATAAATACAGTCCGTACCGTGCAGTAAACACACTCCGTCTCAGTTATACAAACCAGTCAGTTAATGTTGTACAGTGAAATAATAGCTGTTTGTTCTGAGATCCACACAAAACACATAAATACAGTCCGTACCGCGCAGTAAACACACTCCGTCTCAGTTATACAAACCAGTCAGTTAATGTTGTACAGTGAAATAATCGCTGTTTGTTCTGAGATCCACACAAAACACATACAGTCCGTACCGCGCAGTAAACACACTCCGTCTGTTATACAAACCAGTCAGTTAATGCTGTACAGTGACATAATCGCTGTTTGTTCTGGGATCCACACAAAACACATAAATACAGTCCGTACCGCGCAGTAAACACACTACGTCTCAGTTATACAAACCAGTCAGTTAATGTTGTACAGTGAAATAATCGCTGTTTGTTCTGAGATCCACACAAAACACATAAATACAGTCCGTACCGTGCAGTAAACACACTCCGTCTCAGTTATACAAACCAGTCAGTTAATGTTGTACAGTGAAATAAACGCTGTTTGTTCTGAGATCCACACAAAACACATAAATACAGTCCGTACCGCGCAGTAAACACACTCCGTCTCAGTTATACAAACCAGTCAGTTAATGTTGTACAGTGAAATAATCGCTGTTTGTTCTGAGATCCACACAAAACACATAAATACAGTCCGTACCGCGCAGTAAACACACTCCGTCTCAGTTATACAAACCAGTCAGTTAATGTTGTACAGTGAAATAATCGCTGTTTGTTCTGAGATCCACACAAAACACATAAATACAGTCCGTACCGCGCAGTAAACACACTCCGTCTCAGTTATACAAACCAGTCAGTTAATGCTGTACAGTGAAATAATCGCTGTTTGTTCTGAGATCCACACAAAACACATAAATACAGTCCGTACCGCGCAGTAAACACACTCCGTCTCAGTTATACAAACCAGTCAGTTAATGTTGTACAGTGAAATAATCGCTGTTTGTTCTGAGATCCACACAAAACACATAAATACAGTCCGTACCGCGCTGTAAACACACTCCTCAGTTATACAAACCAGTCAGTTAATGTTGTACAGTGAAATAATCGCTGTTTGTTCTGAGATCCACACAAAACACATAAATACACTGTGTGGGCAGAACGTAGGATTTGTGAATGTTAAACGTGGTGGTACATATAGTAACCACTGGGCTTTAGAGGGTTAATATACATTGTACATAAATTCAGTCCGTACCGCGCAGTAAACACACTCCGTCTCAGTTATACAAACCAGTCAGTTAATGTTGTACAGTGAAATAATCGCTGTTTGTTCTGAGATCCACACAAAACACATAAATACAGTCCGTACCGCGCAGTAAACACACTCCGTCTCAGTTATACAAACCAGTCAGTTAATGTTGTACAGTGAAATAATCGCTGTTTGTTCTGAGATCCACACAAAACACGTAAATACAGTCCGTACCGCGCAGTAAACACACTCCGTCTCAGTTATACAAACCAGCCAGTTAATGCTGTACAGTGAAATAATCGCTGTTTGTTCTGAGATCCACACAAAACATAAATACAGTCCGTACCGCGCAGTAAACACACTCCGTCTCAGTTATACAAACCAGTCAGTTAATGTTGTACAGTGAAATAATCGCTGTTTGTTCTGAGATCCACACAAAACACGTAAATACAGTCCGTACCGCGCAGTAAACACACTGCGTCTCAGTTATACAAACCAGTCAGTTAATGTTGTACAGTGAAATAATCGCTGTTTGTTCTGAGATCCATACAAAACACATAAATACAGTCCGTACCGCGCAGTAAACACACTCCGTCTCAGTTATACAAACCAGCCAGTTAATGCTGTACAGTGAAATAATCGCTGTTTGTTCTGAGATCCACACAAAACACATAAGTACACTGTGTGGGCAGAACGTAGAATTTGTGAATGTTATAATATATATATATAGTATATAGTATTCCCTGGATTTTAAGGTTAATTGAGTATAGTGATGACTTTACTTTTAGGGTTTTCGGAAACTGTAGCTTAAGATGCAGGCAGAAGGCATTCCTTCTTTGTGATGCCGCCCGCTATACACCCTTGTATGGGGGGGGGGGGGTTCACCAACAAAGGGGACTGATGTCTCTCTCGGCTACTTCAATTTCTTCTGCTCCCTTCGTCTAATTTTTATTTGCTCTTCTTGAATTCTGTTGGAATCAATTCCTGTATACTCTTTCCATGTTCTTTGCACATCCGCGCAGTAAGTCTCCGAATTACACGGTTACGAACTACGCGGTTCCGTACACACGCAGATATATAAGCACAGTATTATAATACGCGATAAGTCTAACACTTTGTATTACGCTGCCTACTTGTAGGTAAGTTAGTAAACACGAAATGGAAATTGTTGAGTTTCAGGTTAGTACTTGGCTTATACATATCGTAATTTATTGTATGTATATCGTTTACTGTATTGTAATGTAGAAAACGAAGTTATTATTATTATTATTATTATTATTATTTACTGCAATTGGGTTTTCACCCGGTGGCAGTAGTCCTTACACTAGTACACACAATACAAATGTTTTCACCCGGTGGCAGTAGTCCTTACACTAGTACACACAATACAAATGTTTTCACCCGGTGGCAGTAGTCCTTACACTAGTACACACAATACAAATGTTTTCACCCGGTGGCAGTAGTCCTTACACTAGTACACACAATACAAATGTTTTCACCCGGTGGCAGTAGTCCTTACACTAGTACACACAATACAAATGTTTTCACCCGGTGGCAGTAGTCCTTACACTAGTACACACAATACAAATGTTTTCACCCGGTGGCAGTAGTCCTTACACTAGTACACACAATACAAATGGACATATAATATACATAAAGTAACAATACAAAACAAACTATACACAATTACAAAACAAAATACATACAGTAAATAGAAGTACATACATTAGAACATCGTACACACAATACAAATGTTTTCACCCGGTGGCAGTAGTCCTTACACTAGTACAAACAATACAAATGTTTTCACCCGGTGGCAGTAGTCCTTACACTAGTACACACAATACAAATGTTTTCACCCGGTGTCAGTAGTCCTTACACTAGTACACACAATACAAATGTTTTCACCCGGTGGCAGTAGTCCTTACACAGTACACACAATACAAATGTTTTCACCCGGTGGCAGTAGTCCTTACACTAGTACAAACAATACAAATGTTTTCACCCGGTGGCAGTAGTCCTTACACTAGTACACACAATACAAATGTTTTCACCCGGTGGCAGTAGTCCTTACACTAGTACACACAATACAAATGTTTTCACCCGGTGGCAGTAGTCCTTACACAGTACACACAATACAAATGTTTTCACCCGGTGGCAGTAGTCCTTACACAGTACACACAATACAAATGTTTTCACCCGGTGGCAGTAGTCCTTACACTAGTACAAACAATACAAATGTTTTCACCCGGTGGCAGTAGTCCTTACACTAGTACAAACAATACAAATGTTTTCACCCGGTGGCAGTAGTCCTTACACTAGTACAAACAATACAAATGTTTTCACCCGGTGGCAGTAGTCCTTACACTAGTACACACAATACAAATGTTTTCACCCGGTGGGCAGTTAGTCCTACACTAGTACACACAATACAAATGTTTTCACCCGGTGGCAGTAGTCCTTACACTAGTACAAACAATACAAATGTTTTCACCCGGTGGCAGTAGTCCTTACACTAGTACAAACAATACAAATGTTTTCACCCGGTGGCAGTAGTCCTTACACTAGTACAAACAATACAAATGTTTTCACCCGGTGGCAGTAGTCCTTACACTAGTACACACAATACAAATGTTTTCACCCGGTGGCAGTAGTCCTTACACTAGTACACACAATACAAATGTTTTCACCCGGTGGCAGTAGTCCTTACACTAGTACACACAATACAATGTTTTCACCGGTGGCAGTAGTCCTTACACTAGTACACACAATACAAATGTTTTCACCCGGTGGCAGTAGTCCTTACACTAGTACAAACAATACAAATGTTTTCACCGGTGGCAGTAGTCCTTACACTAGTACACACAATACAAATGTTTTCACCGGTGGCAGTAGTCCTTACACTAGTACAACAATACAAATGTTTTCACCGGTGGCAGTAGTCCTTACATAGTACACACAATACAAATGTTTCACCGGTGGCAGTAGTCCTTACACTAGTTACAAAACAATACAAATGTTTTCACCGGTGGCAGTAGTCCTTACATAGTACACACAATAAATGTTTTCACCGGTGGCAGTAGTCCTTACACTAGTACACACAATACAAATGTTTTCACCCGGTGGCAGTAGTCCTTACACTAGTACACACATACAAATGTTTTCACCCGGTGGCAGTAGTCCTTACACTAGTACACACAATACAAATGTTTTCACCGGTGGCAGTAGTCCTTACACTAGTACACACAATACAAATGTTTTCACCGGTGGCAGTAGTCCTTACACTAGTACACACAATACAAATGTTTTCACCCGGTGGCAGTAGTCCTTACACTAGTACACACATACAAATGTTTTCACCCGGTGGCAGTAGTCCTTACACTAGTACACACAATACAAATGTGTTCACCGGTGGCAGTAGTCCTTACACAGTACACACAATACAAATGTTTTCACCCGGTGGCAGTAGTCCTTACACTAGTACACACAATACAAATGTTTTCACCCGGTGGCAGTAGTCCTTACACTAGTACACACAATACAAATGTTTTCACCCTGTGGCAGTAGTCCTTACACTAGTACACACAATACAAATGTTTTCACCCGGTGGCAGTATCCTTACACTAGTACACACAATACAAATGTTTTCACCCGGTGGCAGTAGTCCTTACACTAGTACACACAATACAAATGTTTTCACCGGTGGCAGTAGTCCTTACACTAGTACACACAATACAAATGTTTTCACCCGGTGGCAGTAGTCCTTACACTAGTACACACAATACAAATGTTTTCACCCGGTGGCAGTAGTCCTTACACTAGTACACACAATACAAATGTTTTCACCGGTGGCAGTAGTCCTTACACTAGTACACACAATACAAATGGACATTATTATACATAAAAGTAACAATACAAAACAAACTATACACAATTACAAAACAAAATAATACAGTAATAGAAGTACATACATTAGAACATCGTACACACAATACAAAAAAACCACACGCACATTAAATAATCTCAATACGTTGAGTATCCTCAGTTAGTATTTTTTTCCTGAAGATGGTGGTCAGAGGTTGAAGGTGTTGTAAACTGTAATGGATCACGTAAATTTATGTCTTTTGTAAACAATGTTCGTGTGCCGCTTACTGTCTTTATTCCTGTGTTTTTGGGCTTTCTGCCGCAAAAACCGTTTTTTTAACATTATTGCGAAGTTAGCATTATAATCTGCGGTACTTCTCTTCTTAACATTTCGCTTTACATAATCTGCACAATTCGTAACTCATCCCAGCACCTCATCATTTCGCATTTTATGTCCATGCACCTTACGCAGAACCGTGAAATAAAAGAAAACATAAATTGCTCAAGGCCAATTTGCTTTTTTGCTTTCCTCCTTTTGTTATCTCACCATTGTTGTGTTTGCAAGTCGCCGAGTTTCTTCTTCCAGCAGGAGTTCGTGAACAGTGTGTTGCTGTACTGTGAACAGTGTGTTGCTGTACTGTGAACAGTGTGTTGCTGTACTGTGAACAGTGTGTTGCTGTACTGTGAACAGTGTGTTGCTGTACAAGTACTGTGAACAGTGTGTTGCTGTACAAGTACTGTGAACAGTGTGTTGCTGTACTGTGAACAGTGTGTTGCTGTACAAGTACTGTGAACAGTGTGTTGCTGTACTGTGAACAGTGTGTTGCTGTACAAGTACTGTGAACAGTGTTGTTGCTGTACAAGTACTGAGAACAGTGTGTTGCTGTACTGTGAAACAGTGTGTTGCTGTAAAAAGTACTGTGAACAGTGTGTTGCTGTACTGTGAACAGTGTGTTGCTGTACAAGTACTGTGAACAGTGTGTTGCTGTACAAGTACTGTGAACAGTGTGTTGCTGTACAAGTACTGTGAACAGTGTGTTGCTGTACAAGTACTGTGAACAGTGTGTTGCTGTACAAGTACTGTGAACAGTGTGTTGCTGTACAAGTACTGTGAACAGTGTGTTGCTGTACAAGTACTGTGAACAGTGTGTTGCTGTACAAGCCGTTCACGAACAGCAGTTGGCCGGCCTGCATATGACAGAATATATTGTTTGTGTAACTTGACCTCCCCGGCCGAGAATCACAGAACATCTGTTTGTTTTTAATTTCTTAGCGTAGTAATTTATTCTTACTTGCTGTCATCATAAAAGCCCAGTGGTCACTATATGTACCACCACGTTTAACATTCAACAATTCCACGTCCTGCCCACACAGTGTATTTATGTGTTTTGTGTGGATCTCAGAACAAACAGCGATTATTTCACTGTACAACATTAACTGACTGGTTTGTATAACTGAGACGGAGTGTGTTTACTGCGCGGTACGGACTGTATTTATGTGTTTTGTGTGGATCTCAGAACAAACAGCGATTATTTCACTGTACAACATTAACTGACTGGTTTGTATAACTGAGACGGAGTGTGTTTACTGCGCGGTACGGACTGTATTTATGTGTTTTGTGTGGATCTGAGAACAAACAGCGATTATTTCACTGTACAACATTAACTGACTGGTTTGTATAACTGAGACGGAGTGTGTTTACTGCGCGGTACGGACTGTATTTATGTGTTTTGTGTGGATCTCAGAACAAACAGCGATTATTTCACTGTACAGCATTAACTGACTGGTTTGTATAACTGAGACGGAGTGTGTTTACTGCGCGGTACGGACTGTATTTATGTGTTTTGTGTGGATCTCAGAACAAACAGCGATTATTTCACTGTACAACATTAACTGACTGGTTTGTATAACTGAGACGGAGTGTGTTTACTGCGCGGTACGGACTGAATGTTTTTGTATAATTTACGTTAGTTTTCTTCTTCACACAGCCAAAGTACTTGTCTTCTGGTCCTCATACCTTCATATAATATTGACTCTTTACGCCATTCAGTCGTCTGCAATTTCAATGTTCGTCTTGCTTTCAGCGACTTCTCATTGCCACAGCATCATTCCCCTCCACCTCTCCTCACTTCACCTCATGACGTCACACAGTCCTCTCTGTAAACTGCTAATTTACAGAGAGTTAAGTGCAAGGAAAGAGAAGTAAATGTCTCAGGTCTAAAGATGTTAAGTTTGTCAAGTTTCTTCTGTGGTTATAATGCTGCCGGTACTTCAAAGCAATGTTTTGTATATCTTTAATTACCTTAAAATATTTGGAACGAACATAACGAACATTACGAACATAACGATCATTACGAACATAAACATAACGAACATTACGAACATAAACATAACGAATATTACGAACATAACGAACATAACGATCATTACGAACATAAACATAACGAACATTACGAACATAACGAACATTACGAACATAACGATCATTACGAACATAAACATAACGAACATTACGAACATAACGAACATTACGAACATAACGATCATTACGAACATAAACATAACGAACATTACGAACATAACGAACATTACGAACATAACGAACATAACGCATCGTAATATGTTATTTGCGAATTAAAAAGGAGATCAAATTATAGGCACGCTTGTAGCCATGCTGTCTGACGACGTACGCAGCGCGATATACAGACCTGTAGTTGCCAATGCTTTGCATGGGTTTGAAACTTGGTCTGTCTCATTAAGGGACGAGCATAAGCTGAGGTGGCTGGCGGTAATTGCGTAGTGTGGAGCTGTTGAGAGGTGAGGCATGTAGTATGCATGTAACATGAGAAATTAAAACATTTTGCGTATGTATAGCATGGATAATATTAAAATGTAGCCTAAATGAACGTGGGCCGCGATAGCTCAGTCGGTATAGCGACTCGCTACGGGCAGGACGGTCCGGGGATCGAACCTTTTTGGGGGAGGCGAGATTTTCCGCACCCGTCCAGACCGGCCCTGGAGCCTACCCAGCCTCCTGTACAATGGGTACCGAGTCATTCCTGGGGGTAAAGTGGCCGGGGCGTGGAGTTGACCACCCACCCCCATCTAGCGCCGAGGTTAAAGAAAGAGTATACCTATACCTCTACTCCCCCTCTAAGCCTTCATGGCCTGTTGTAGGGTGACCTTTACCTTTACCTTAGTCTAAATGCACAGAGTGTGAGGGCCGGTACTGAATTTGACTCAAGATAAGGATCAGTAGGTACTGGGCTTTTGTTAAGAGGGGAATGAACGTGCGATTGCGAGTTTCCACTGCGTTGTTAATGAATATTGCAAACTTGTAGAACATTGCGTCATGTTGTTTGACAAGTGTGACCGATGTTTCGGAGCTGCGTACTGCCTCCTTGTTCAGTGTAGTGGAACAAGAATAAATTTTTGGTAGAATTGCATACATTAGGTAGGGATAGAGCGGGGTAAGCTGTAGTCTAAGGTAGCTAACAGCAACAAATTCTCGCAGCATATAGCTACTTTTGAGTCGGCACAGTAAGCAATAACATTGCCTGTAGCTAAACTTGTCTCAGTTTTCAGAGTAAACGAACTTTGGGGCTGCGACATTTTGGGTTATCACTGCGGTGTTGCTGAGTCACTGTTCCGCGACGTTTCGGAAGAACGTAGTGTCTTAACGTTCCAAGTGTGAAGCAGTCCAAAAGAACCTTGCACTGTTTGGCACTTGGATACAAAGGTACTACGTCCCTCCGAAACGTCGCGTAATAGTGACTTAGTGACACGGTGTCACATCCCCTGAAACTGAAATTTTTAATTTTTTGGGTTATGCAACATGCAAGGAGTGTCTTAAGCAGCTGAGTGACTGTCAGCTTGTCAAAAAAGATTTCTGCTGTATAGTGTTAGTTGACAGTAGGTTAACTGGACTGACGTTGAGGGTTGAGAACTAATTGGTTTCAGAAATCTAAAATTACGACGTTTCGGAAGCTGGATCTGCTTTCTTCTCAGGTGAAGGGTGCCTCAGAACGTTCCGTAGTGCGGAGAAACGTAAGCAGTCTAATCAGATATCTGTATAAATGTTAATATGAGTGTTCCTGGCATGTATGTATGTCTGTATGCAATATGGCTGCTCTAGCAGTGTTGCCAAATTACGTTCCATTGCTCGTAAAACGCATGGCGATGTGAAGGAATTGCGTAGTGGTGACATCTACCGTTATATTATTGCGTACGAAATTGTGCAGACTTGGAGATTGCGATGGAGAGGCTTAAGAACGGTGCATCAGACTTTTAAATCGTCAAATGGGGATTGAATCCCAGCCTAGTGGCTCACTGATGGCGAGCAAAGTGGAAGAAGGACCTGTGAGGACGTTGAAGTGTCCTTACAGGTGATGCAGTTGGAGGACTTCGGTATTATATTCAGAAAAACTTCGCTGTGTCTGTAGCAAAATGTCCGTCGTTATAGTATGGCACAGCAGTAGGCCTACTTACACGCGTGAATACATCCATAAATGTTACCATTACAGCTCCGTGGTAACTATATATACCACCAGGTTTAACATTCACAAATTCTACGTTCTGCCCACACAGTGTATTTATGTGTTTTGTGTGGATCTCAGAACAAACAACGATTATTTCACTGTACAGCATTAACTGACTGGTTTGTATAACTGAGACGGAGTGTGTTTACTGCGCGGTACGGACTGTATTTATGTGTTTTGTGTGGATCTCAGAACAAACAGCGATTATTTCACTGTACAACATTAACTGACTGGTTTGTATAACTGAGACGGAGTGTGTTTACTGCGCGGTACGGACTGTATTTATGTGTTTTGTGTGGATCTCAGAACAAACAGCGATTATTTCACTGTACAACATTAACTGACTGGTTTGTATAACTGAGACGGAGTGTGTTTACTGCGCGGTACGGACTGTATTTATGTGTTTTGTGTGGATCTCCGAACAAACAGCGATTATTTCACTGTACAACATTAACTGACTGGTTTGTATAACTGAGACGGAGTGTGTTTACTGCGCGGTACGGACTGTATTTATGTGTTTTGTGTGGATCTCAGAACAAACAGCGATTATTTCACTGTACAACATTAACTGACTGGTTTGTATAACTGAGACGGAGTGTGTTTACTGCGCGGTACGGACTGTATTTATGTGTTTTGTGTGGATCTCAGAACAAACAGCGATTATTTCACTGTACAGCATTAACTGACTGGTTTGTATAACTGAGACGGAGTGTGTTTACTGCGCGGTACGGACTGTATTTATGTGTTTTGTGTGGATCTGAGAACAAACAGCGATTATTTCACTGTACAACATTAACTGACTGGTTTGTATAACTGAGACGGAGTGTGTTTACTGCGCGGTACGGACTGTATTTATGTGTTTTGTGTGGATCTGAGAACAAACAGCGATTATTTCACTGTACAACATTAACTGACTGGTTTGTATAACTGAGACGGAGTGTGTTTACTGCGCGGTACGGACTGTATTTATGTGTTTTGTGTGGATCTGAGAACAAACAGCGATTATTTCACTGTACAACATTAACTGACTGGTTTGTATAACTGAGACGGAGTGTGTTTACTGCGCGGTACGGACTGTATTTATGTGTTTTGTGTGGATCTGAGAACAAACAGCGATTATTTCACTGTACAACATTAACTGACTGGTTTGTATAACTGAGACGGAGTGTGTTTACTGCGCGGTACGGACTGTATTTATGTGTTTTGTGTGGATCTCAGAACAAACAGCGATTATTTCACTGTACAGCATTAACTGACTGGTTTGTATAACTGAGACGGAGTGTGTTTACTGCGCGGTACGGACTGTATTTATGTGTTTTGTGTGGATCTCAGAACAAACAGCGATTATTTCACTGTACAGCATTAACTGACTGGTTTGTATAACTGAGACGGAGTGTGTTTACTGCGCGGTACGGACTGTATTTATGTGTTTTGTTAGGATCTCAGAACAAACAGCGATTATTTCACTGTACAACATTAACTGACTGGTTTGTATAACTGAGACGGAGTGTGTTTACTGCGCGGTACGGACTGTATTTATGTGTTTTGTGTGGATCTCCGAACAAACAGCGATTATTTCACTCTACAACATTAACTGACTGGTTTGTATAACTGAGACGGAGTGTGTTTACTGCGCGGTACGGACTGTATTTATGTGTTTTGTGTGGATCTCAGAACAAACAGCCATTATTTCACTGTACAACATTAACTGACTGTTTTGTATAACTGAGACGGAGTTTGTTTACTGCGCGGTACGGACTGTATTTATGTGTTTTGTGTGGATCTCAGAACAAACAGCCATTATTTCACTGTACAACATTAACTGACTGTTTTGTATAACTGAGACGGAGTGTGTTTACTGCGCGGTACGGACTGTATTTATGTGTTTTGTGTGGATCTCAGAACAAACAGCCATTATTTCACTGTACAACATTAACTGACTGTTTTGTATAACTGAGACGGAGTGTGTTTACTGCGCGGTACGGACTGTATTTATGTGTTTTGTGTGGATCTCAGAACAAACAGCCATTATTTCACTGTACAACATTAACTGACTGTTTTGTATAACTGAGACGGAGTGTGTTTACTGCGCGGTACGGACTGTATTTATGTGTTTTTGTGTGGATCTCAGAACAAACAGCCATTATTTCACTGTACAACATTAACTGACTGTTTTGTATAACTGAGACGTAGTGTGTTTACTGCGCGGTACGGACTCGATCTTGACACAGTTCACATGTACATACTTCAGGTGTATTTGCCTATGCCCCCAAAATACACACATATAAATAGCGTACCTGATAAAACCAGCAACAGAACACAAGACAGTCACGTCGCCCCGTAAGGGTGTACCCCCCCCCCCCAATTCAACGCCACTGTGACTGCTGTGGTCAGACTTGTTACTTAAAAATGTCTGGACAGGTTGGAAGTTGAAGGAAGTCTTTGACTGATGATTCTGACAGGAGACTGGAGAAAACTACATAATTAGGGGCTTCATTATCTGTACTGCTCACTGAATATTATTGGGAAGACTGAATTAAGGAAGATGAGATGGGCGGTACATGTAGCAGGCATGTGGGATGGGAATTTATTCGTACTGTAATCAGGATACCTGAGGAGAGCAGAATAGTTGGCAGGCCTGCGGTTAGATATTAGGGAAATATTAGCGGGCCTAATGGCATACTGTTTGGTGTTGTGAGGTGGACAGGGACCGTGGCAGGCTGTTGTGACTGCGGTGATGAAACGTCGGGTTACGTAAAAGGTAGGAAATGTCGTGACTAGCTGAGCGGCACAGAAGGGGGCCGAGGGGCAGTCTTAGTGGAGTTGTGTGTGAGTGTTTCGCTTTATATACGATATGCCTCCATCATGGCTGTCAGCGTCATATCCGTCACCATATACTGGAAAATTGGAATTTTCAATCTTCCTAAAGAAGACGCATTTTCGCAGTTTCGATCGAGTTTAGTTGTCTGTCCATCAAAAACCCAACTCTATCATCCGAGTAGAAATGCAGAAATAGACGTCACTTGTGTCTTGACTGCCATCACTTGTGTCTTGACTGCCGTCACTTGTGTCTTGACTGCCATTTGCGGGGCTTGTAATGTAAGAACGGCATTAGCACCATTTTGCTTCTAATCAGACGCTCTAAACAAGTGTTTTGACACATCATATTGACAGAACGCCGTGCGTAACATCCACACGCACTGCGTTACGCATTTAAATATCCGTTAAATCACAACGATAACGATATTTACTATCTTAACTAACAAACTTTGCCGTTACGTGGTCACAGCTATTTGTTTGTAATTAAATCTTAAGTTATTACCAACGACAAATGTCGACTTGAAAGTCGTCACAAGTTTTACTTGTTAAAATTTACAAATATTAATTTCAAAGCGTATATAAAATACAGGGTATATACAAAAGAAAGGTGCGGTTTCAATAGTATTCACTATTGAAACCGCACCATTCTTTTGTGTATGCCCTTTACGGTATATCATATAAATAGTGGAATGGAGAATTCAACCCTGTATCCCGGTTTGTTTACAACCTACAGTCACAGTCACAATACCACGTGACTTTGACCTGTATATACTCCAGTTCGGACACCGTACAGTCAGTACACCACTAACAAACAAACAGTGAACACGATGCAGCAGATACAGGTATGTACGGTGTAACACTTCAACAGCCGCTCTACCAAACATCATCATTATATAATTATAATCATGTTGATTGTACCTTAAATATTGTAGCTTAAAAAATGTTGTAATATTGTTTATACTAACCACAAACTCAACACAGCGACATTTTATCTACTAACATATATATGTTAATTAGTACCTTACGTCTGTTTTTTCCCCCAATGGCTCGACAGCCCCTTGGGGGCCTAGGTCGCTTCATTTTTCTAGACTTCATGATCACACTTTTTAGACACACCACATTCGGTAGGACTCCTCTGTACGAGTGATCAGCCCGTCGCAGAGACCTCTACCTAACAACACACAACACTCACAACACACAGACATCCATGCCCCCGGCGGGATTCGAACCCACAATCCCAGTAAGCTAGCGGCCGTAGACCGACGCCTTAGACCGCACGGCCACTGGGATCGGCACTTACGTCTATAGCTGGTGTAATAAACAATTCAGTCCCTGAAGATGAACTGTAACATAGCTCGAAACATGTTGGACTATTTTTAATATAAACTATATTAAATAACAGATAATAAATGGTGTACATTTGTCGGAACACGATTTTCTATAATCAAGATAATGTACGGTACAAATAACATAAATGTACGGTACAAATAACATAAATGTACGGTACATATAACATAAATGTACGGTACAAATAACATAAATGTACGGTACAAATAACATAAATGTACGGTACAAATAACATAAATGTACGGTACAAATAACATAAATGTACGGTACATATAACATAAATGTACGGTACAAATAACATAAATGTACGGTACAAATAACATAAATGTACGGTACAAATAACATAAATGTACGGTACAAATAACATAAATGTACGGTACAAATAACATAAATGTACGGTACAAATAACATAAATGTACGGTACAAATAACATAAATGTACGGTACAAATAACATAAATGTACGGTACAAATAACATAAATGTACGGTACAAATAACATAAATGTACGGTACATATAACATAAATGTACGGTACAAATAACATAAATGTACGGTACAAATAACATAAATGTACGGTACATATAACATAAATGTACGGTACAAATAACATAAAGAGATCACATTTGTCACGTAAATATTTATAGGATGAAATATTTTGGTCTTGGTCCTTGTAATTAGTTGCACAGAGAATTGTCTTTAAGAATATTATAAGTTGAAGTGTTATGTTTATTATAATACGGTGACTTGCGTATTATTTTCTTCTATACAGTGTAGGAATGTTCGATTAATGTTTTAAGTCAGTAAAACTTTCATTGTTGTGACTGTTCATTGTCATGCCGCTTGTGTATTGTAGAGTCGATTGATTGTGCGTTAATATTCTGTTACTGACAAGTTCTGTTGTCACGTCTAGTGGCATTGTTGTTTTGATTGCGTCTTTACGTCTGTCGAACTTAACCTATTTGAATGGTACAAAACACTGAAATATGAGTTATTTCCGACGGATATAATTGTTGGTTTCATTGTTGTCTTAATTCTTATAACACGACAGGATGAATCGCCTTAGCTATATTTCTATCAGCGCCGAGCGGCCATCTGAACATCTGCCAATGCTGTGCTGTCAGCAGGCCAATTGTTAACAGTACAATTATTATTTGCCGATCGCAGTGGCCGCGCGGTCTAAGGCGTCGGTCTGCGGCCGCTCGCTTGCTGGGATTGCGGGTTCGAATCCCGCCTAGGGCATGGATGTCTGTCTGTTGTGAGTGTTTGTGTGTTGTCAGGTAGAGGTCTGTGCGACGGGCTGATTACTTGTACAGAGGAGTCCTACCGAGTGTGGTGTGTCTAAAGTGTGATCGTGAAGCCTCGATAATGAGACGGCCTAGGCCCCCAAGGGGCTGTCGAGGCATTGGGGGGGGAACTTATTTGATAAGGGAAATGTTTCTGTATTAAGGGATTAAGAGACTAATATAGCAATTAATGAATGAATGAATTAATTAATTAATTTTGAGGGTGTACCTTATTTGTAAGACTGTCAGTAAGAAGGCTGGCACTGTTTTAAGAATTACACACACTTACGTTCTGTGACGTCACGACCCAAATGCACTTACACTAATAATTAGAACACAATTCCTACTGTACTAGTAAGGCTGACGGTGAAGCTCACACTCTGTACTTTTCTCACTTCTCCCACTGCGAAGTTTCCAACACAATATTCCGTGCTATACACACGAAGCGTATATTCTTACAGGTAAGCTGTACGTGTGAGAAATATGAAATGCTTACAGAATTTATTTGGAATTCTGAATGCTTCAAACCCCTTTAGGCAGTACATGTACATAGTAAGGTATGTTAAAGTATGAGGGCGTGCATGTAGTGGATTCAACTGGCTTAGGGAGCAGTGGCGGGCTGTAATTAGGGTTCGGATTGTATAAAAGTCAGGAGCTGTCTTCGTAAGCTTAGCAACTGTCAGATTCTGTGGGAGTGTCTACCGTGGAAATCGCTGAATAACGTGTTCGAAGTATGAGGTTAATGTAAATAGTATATA
>JAJKFL010000237.1:43960209-44196343 GCA_021186555.1 Reticulitermes speratus
ATACTTTAGAGTATCCTCAGTTAGTATTTTTTTCCCTGAAGATGGTAGGTCAGAGGTTGAAACGTGTTGTAAACTATAAATTGATCACGTAAATTTATGATCTTTTGTAAAACAATGTTCGTGTGCCGCTTACTGTCTTTATTCCTGTGTTTTTGGGCTTTTTGCCGCGACAGCCCGTTTTTTTAACATTATTGCGAAGTTAGCATTATAATCTGCCGGTACTTCTCTTCTTAACATTTTACTTTACATAATCCTGCACAATTCGTAACTCATCCCAGCACCTCATCATTTCGCATTTTATGTCCATGCACCTTTCGCAGAACCGTGAAATAAAAGAAAACATAAATTGCTCAAGGCCAATTTGCTTTTTTGCTTTCCTCCTTGTGTTATCTCACCATTGTTGTGTTGCTGTACTGTGAACAGTGTGTTGCTGTACTGTGAACAGTGTGTTGCTGTACTGTGAACAGTGTGTTGCTGTACTGTGAACAGTGTGTTGATGTACTGTGAACAGTGTGTTGATGTACTGTGAACAGTGTGTTGCTGTACTGTGAACAGTGTGTTGATGTACTGTGAACAGTGTGTTGCTGTACTGTGAACAGTGTGTTGCTGTACTGTGAACAGTGTGTTGCTGTACTGTGAACAGTGTGTTGCTGTACTGTGAACAGTGTGTTGCTGTACTGTGAACAGTGTGTTGCTGTACTGTGAACAGTGTGTTGCTGTACTGTGAACAGTGTGTTGCTGTACTGTGAACAGTGTGTTGATGTACTGTGAACAGTGTGTTGGTGTACTGTGAACAGTGTGTTGCTGTACTGTGAACAGTGTGTTGCTGTACTGTGAACAGTGTGTTGCTGTACATGCCGTTCACGAACAGCAGTTGGCCGGCCTGCATATGACAGAATATATTGTTTGTGTAACTTGACCTCCCCGGCCGAGAATCACAGAACATCTGTTTGTTTTTAATTCCTTAGCGTAGTAATTTATTTTTACTTGATGTCATCATAAAAGCCCAATGGTCACTATATGTACCACCACGTTTAACATTCAACAATTCCACGTCCTGCCCACACAGTGTATTTATGTGTTTTGTGTGGATCTCAGAACAAACAGCGATTATTTCACTGTACAACATTAACTGACTGGTTTGTATAACTGAGACGGAGTGTGTTTACTGCGCGGTACGGACTGTATTTATGTGTTTTTGTGTGGATCTCAGAACAAACAGCGATTATTTCACTGTACAGCATTAACTGACTGGTTTGTATAACTGAGACGTAGTGTGTTTACTGCGCGGTACGGACTGTATTTATGTGTTTTGTGTGGATCTCAGAACAAACAGCGATTATTTCACTGTACAACATTAACTGACTGGTTTGTATAACTGAGACGGAGTGTGTTTACTGCGCGGTACGGACTGTATTTATGTGTTTTGTGTGGATCTCAGAACAAACAGCGATTATTTCACTGTACAACTTTAACTGACTGGTTTGTATAACTGAGACGGAGTGTGTTTACTGCACGGTACGGACTGTATTTATGTGTTTTGTGTGGATCTCAGAACAAACAACGATTATTTCACTGTACAACATTAACTGACTGGTTTGTATAACTGAGACGGAGTGTGTTTACTGCGCGGTACGGACTGAATGTTTTTATATAATTTACGTTAGTTTTCTTCTTCACACAGCCAAAGTATTTGTCTTCTGGTCCTCATACCTTCATATAATATTGACTCTTTACGCCATTCAGTCTTCTGCAATTTCAATGTTCGTCTTGCTTTCAGCGACTTCTCATTGCCACAGCATCATTCCCCTCCACCTCTCCTCACTTCACCTCATGACGTCACACAGTCCTCTCTGTAAACTGCTAATTTACAGAAGGTTAAGTGCAAGGAAAGAGAAGTAAATATCTCAGGTCTAAAGATGTTAAGTTTGTCAAGTTTCTTCTGTGGTTATAATGTTGCCGGTACTTCAAAGCAATGTTTTGCATATCTTTAATTACCTTAAAATATTTGGAACGAACATAACGAACATAACGAACATTACGAATATTACGAAAATTACGAACATTACGAACATAACGAACATTACGAACTATAACGAACATTAAGAACATTACGAAAATTACGAACATTACGAACTAACGAACATAACGAACATTACGAACATAACGAACATAACGAACATTACGAACATAACGAACATAACGAACATAACGAACATAACGAACATTACGAACATAACGAACATTAAGAACATAACGAACATTACGAACATTACGAACATTACGAACATTACGAACATAACGAACATTACGAACTTAACGAACATTACGAACATAACGAACTTAACGAACATAACGAACATAACGAACATTACGAACATTACGAACATTACGAACATAACGAACATTACGAACATAACGAACATTACGAACATTACGAACTTAACAAACATAACGAACATAACGAACAATACGAACATAACGAACATTACGAACATAACGAACATTACGAACATTACGAACTTAACGAACATAACGAACTTAACGAACATAACGAACATTACGAACATTACGAACTTAACGAACATTACGAACATAACGAACATTACGAACTTAACGAACATTACGAACATAACGAACAATACGAACATAACGAACATTATGAACATAACGAACATAACGAACATTACGAACTTAACGAACATAACGAACATTACGAACTTAACGAACATAACGAACATTTCGAACATTACGAACTTAACGAACATAACGAACATTACGAACATTACGAACTTAACGAACATAACGAACATTACGAACTTAACGAACATAACGAACATTACGAACATAACGAACATTACGAACATAACGAACATAACGAACAATACGAACATAACGAACAATACGAACATAACGAACAATACGAACATAACGAACATAAGGCATCGTAATATGGTATTTGCGAATTAAAAAGGAAATCAAATTATAGCCACGCTGTGTATAGCGCTGTCTGACGAAGTGCACAGCGCGATATACAGACCTGTAGTTGCCAATGCTTTGCATGGGTTTGAAACTTGGTCTCTCTCATTAAGGGACGAGCATAAGCTGAGGTTGCTGGCGGTAATTGCGTAGTGTGGAGCTGTTGAGAGGTGAGGCATGTAGTATGCATGTAACATGAGAAATTAAAACATTTTGCTTATGTATAGCAGGGATAATATTACTAAAATGTAGCCTAAATGAGCGTGGGCCGCGATAGCTCAGTCGGTACAGCGACTCGGTACGGGCTGGACGGTCCGGGGATCGAATCCCGGTGGGGGCGAGATTATCCGCACCCGTCCAGACCGGCCCTGGAGCCTACCCAGCCTCCTGTACAATGGGTACCGGGTCATTCCTGGGGGTAAAGTGGCCGGGGCGTGGCGTTGACCACCCACCCCCATCTAGCGCCGAGGTAAAAGAAAGAGTATAGCTTTACCTCTACTCCCCCTCTAAGCCTTCATGGCCTGTTCTAGGGTGACCTTTACCTTTAGTCTAAATGCACAGGGTGTGAGGGCCGGTACTGAACTTGACTCAAGATAAGGATCAGTAGGTATTGGACTTTTGTTAAGAGGGGAATGAACGTGCGATTGCGAGTTTCCACTGCGTTGTTAATGAATATTGCAAAGTTGTAGAACATTGCGTCATGTTGTTTGACAAGTGTGACCGATGTTTCGGAGCTGCGTACTGCCTCCTTGTTCAGTGTAGTGAAACAAGAATAAATTTCTGGGAGAATTGCGTACATTAGGTAGGGGTAGAGCGGGGTAAGCTGTAGTCTAAGGGAGCTAACGGCAACAAATTCTCGCAGCATATAGCTACTTTTTGAGTCGGCACAGTAAGCAATAACAGATTGCCTGTGGCCAAGCTTGTCTCAGTTTTCAGAGTAAACGAACTTTGGGGCTGCGACATTTTGGGTTATCACTGCGGTGTTACTGAGTCACTGTTCCGCGACGTTTCGGAAGAACGTAGTGCCTTAACGTTCCAAGTGTGAAGCAGTCCAAAAGAACCTTGCACTGTTTGGCACTTGGATACAAAGGTACTACATCCCTCCGAAACGTCGCGTAATAGTGACTTAGTGACACGGTGTCACATCCCCTGAAACTTGAATTTTTAATTTTTCGGGTTACGCAACATGCAAGGAATGTCTTAAGCAGCTGAGTGACTGTCAGCTTGTCAAAAAAGATTTCTGCTGTATGGTGTTAGTTGACAGTAGGTTAACTGGACTGACGTTGAGGGTTGAGAACTAATTGGTTTCCAGAAATCTAAAATTACGACGTTTCGGAAGCTGGATCTGCTTCCTTCTCAGGTGAAGGGTGCCACAGAACGTTCCGTAGTGCGGAGAAACGTAAGCAGTCAAATCAGATATCTGTATAAATGTTAATATGAGTGTTCCTGGCATGTATGTATGTCTGTATGCAATATGGCTGCTCTAGCAGTGTTGCCAAATTACGTTCCATTGCTCGTAACACGCATGGCGATGTGAAGGAATTGCGAAGTGGTGACATCTACCGTTATATTATTGCGTACGAAATTGTGCAGACTTGGAGATTGCGATGGAGAGGCTTAAGAACGGTGCATCAGACTTTTAAATCGTCAAATGGGATTGAATCCCAGCCTAGTGGCTCACTGATGGCGAGCAAAGTGGAAGAAGGACCTGTGAGGACGTTGAAGTGTCCTTACGCGTGATGCAGTTGGAGGACTTCGGTTTTATATTCAGAAAAACTTCGCTGTGTCTGTAGCAAAATGTCCGTCGTTATAGTATGGCACAGCAGTAGGCCTACTTACACGCGTGAATACATCCATAAATCTTACCATTAGAGCTCCGTGGTAACTATATATACCACCAGGTTTAACATTCACAAATTCTACGTTCTCCCCACACAGTGTATTTATGTGTTTTGTGTGTGATCTCAGAACAAACAACGATTATTTCACTGTACAACATTAACTGACTGGTTTGTATAACTGAGACGGAGTGTGTTTACTGCGCGGTACGGACTGTATTTATGTGTTTTGTGTGGATCTCAAAACAAACAGCGATTATTTCACTGTACAACATTAACTGACTGGTTTGTATAACTGAGACGGAAAAAAAAAAAAAAAAAAAAAAAAAAAAAAAAAAAAAAAAAAAAAAAAAAAAAAAAAAAAAAAAAAAAAAAAAAAAAAAAAAAAAAAAAAAAAAAAAAAAAAAAAAAAAAAAAAAAAAAAAAAAAAAAAAAAAAAAAAAAAAAAAAAAAAAAAAAAAAAAAAAAAAAAAAAAAAAAAAAAAAAAAAAAAAAAAAAAAAAAAAAAAAAAAAAAAAAAAAAAAAAAAAAAAAAAAAAAAAAAAAAAAAAAAAAAAAAAAAAAAAAAAAAAAAAAAAAAAAAAAAAAAAAAAAAAAAAAAAAAAAAAAAAAAAAAAAAAAAAAAAAAAAAAAAAAAAAAAAAAAAAAAAAAAAAAAAAAAAAAAAAAAAAAAAAAAAAAAAAAAAAAAAAAAAAAAAAAAAAAAAAAAAAAAAAAAAAAAAAAAAAAAAAAAAAAAAAAAAAAAAAAAAAAAAAAAAAAAAAAAAAAAAAAAAAAAAAAAAAAAAAAAAAAAAAAAAAAAAAAATGTTAGTGTTTTGGATCTCAGAACAAACAGCGATTTTCACTGTACAACATACTGACTGGTTTTATAACTGAGACGGAGTGTGTTTACTGCGCGGTACGGACTGTATTTAGTGTTTTGTGTGGATTAGACAACACGATTATTTCACTGTACAACATTAACTGACGGTTTGATAACTGAGACGGAGGGTTTACTGCCGGTACGACTTATTTAGTGTTTTTGTGGACTAGAACAAACAGCGATTATTTCATGACAACATTAACGACTGGTTGTATAACTGAGACGGGTGTGTTTACTGCGGGTACGGACTGATTTATGTTTTGTTGGTCTGAACAAACAGCGATTATTCACTGTACAACATTAACTGACGGTTTTATAACTGAGACGGAGTGTGTTACTGCGCGGTACGGACTTATTTATGTGTTTGGTGGATCTAGACAAACAGCGATTATTTCACTGACAACATTAACTGACTGGTTGTATAACTGAGACGGAGTGTGTTACTGCGCGGTACGGACTGTATTTATGTGTTTTGTGTGGATCTCAGAACAAACAGCGATTATTTCACTGTACAACATTAACTGACTGGTTTGTATAACTGAGACGGAGTGTGTTTACTGCGCGGTACGGACTGTATTTATGTGTTTTGTGTGATCTCAGAACAAACAGCGATTATTTCACTGTACAACATTAACTGACTGGTTTGTATAACTGAGACGGAGTGTGTTTACTGCGCGGTACGGACTGTATTTATGTGTTTTGTGTGGATCTCAGAACAAACAGCGATTATTTCACTGTACAACATTAACTGACTGGTTTGTATAACTGAGACGGAGTGTGTTTACTGCGCGGTACGGACTGTATTTATGTGTTTTGTGTGGATCTCAGAACAAACAGCGATTATTTCACTGTACAACATTAACTGACTGGTTTGTATAACTGAGACGGAGTGTGTTTACTGCGCGGTACGGACTGTATTTATGTGTTTTGTGTGGATCTCAGAACAAACAGCGATTATTTCACTGTACAACATTAACTGACTGGTTTGTATAACTGAGACGGAGTGTGTTTACTGCGCGTACGGACTGTATTTATGTGTTTTGTGTGGATCTCAGAACAAACAGCGATTATTTCACTGTACAGCATTAATGACTGGTTTGTATAACTGAGAGGAGTGTGTTTACTGCGGACGACTGTATTATGTGTTTTGTGTGGATCTCAAAACAAACAGCATTATCACTGTCGATAACGACTGTTTTATACGAGACGGTGTGTTTTGGCGACACGATTATGTTTTTGTGATCTCAGAAAAACAGCGATTATTCACTGACGCTTACGACTGTTTTTATGGAGGTGTGTTTAGCGCGACGATGTATTATGTTTTGGGTTCAGAACAAACAGCGATTATTTACTGACAGCTTAATGATGGTTTGTTAACGAGAAGATGTGTTATCCGTACGACTTATTATGTTTTGTTATCTAGACAACCGATTATTTCACGTACACTTAATGCTGTGTTGTAAACAACGATTTTACTCTGCGACGGATGTATTTATGGTTTTGTGTGATTAACACGCGTACACTGTAAATTAATGTGTGTGTTAACAACGGATTTTACTCTGCGGTACGACTGTATTATGTGTTTTGTGGGATCTAACAAACACGTTATTTCACTGTACACATTATACTGTTGTATAACTGGAGGTGTTTACTGGCGGTACGGACTGTTTATGTGTTTTGTGTGGATCTCAGAACAAACAGCGATTATTTCACTTACACATTAACTGACTGTTGTATAACTGAGACGGAGTGTTTTACTCGCGTTACGGTGTATTTATGTGTTGTTGTTTACTCAAACAAACGCGATTATTTACTGTACGCATTATTACTGTTTTGTATAACTGAGACGGATTGTTTACTGCGCGGTACGGACGTATTATTGTTTGTTGGACTCAGAACAAACAGCGATTATTTCACTTACAGCATTAATGAATGGTTTGTATAACTGAGAAGGAGTGTGTTTACTGCGGGTACGGACTGTATTTATGTGTTTTGTGTGGATCTCAGAACAAACGCATTATTTCACTGTACAACATTAACTGACTGGTTTGTTAACTGAGACGGAGTGTGTTTACTGCGCGTACGGACTGTATTTATGTTTTTTGTGTGACTCAGAACAAACAGCGATTATTTTCACTGTACACATTAACTGACTGGTTGTTAACTGAGACGAGTGTTTTACTGCGCGTACGACTGTATTTATGTGTTTTTGGGATCTCAGAACAAACACGATTATTTCACTGTACAGCATTAACTGAGGTTTTATAACTGAGACGGAGTGTGTTTACTGCGCGGTAGACTGTATTTATGTGTTTTGTTGGATCTCAGAACAAACAGCGATTATTTCACTGTACACATTAACTGACTGGTTGTATAACTGAACGGAGTAGTGTTTACTGCGCGGTACGGACTGTATTTATGTGTTTTGTGTGGTTCTCAAAAGAAACAGCGATTATTTCACTGTACAGCATTAATTGACTGGTTTGTATAACTGAGAACGAGTGTGTTTACTGCGCGGTACGGACTGTGTTTATGTGTTTTGTGTGGATCTCAGAACAAACAGCGATTATTTCACTGTACAACATTAACTGACTGGTTTGTATAACTGAGACGGAGTGTGTTTACTGCGCGGTACGGACTGTATTTATGTGTTTTGTGTGGATGTCAGAACAAACAGCGATTATTTCACTGTACAACATTAACTGACTGGTTTGTATAACTGAGACGGAGTGTGTTTACTGCGCGGTACGGACTGTATTTATGTGTTTTGTGTGGATCTAAGAACAAACAGCGATAATTTCACTGTACTGCATTAATTGACTGGTTTGTATAACTGAGAAGGAGTGTGTTTACTGCGCGGTACGGACTGTATTTATGTGTTTTGTGTGGATCTCAGAACAAACAGCGATTATTTCACTGTACAGCATTAACTGACTGGGTTGTATAACTAGAGACGGGTGTGTTTACTGCGCGGTACGGACTGTATTTATGTGTTTTGTGTGGATCTCAGAACAAACAGCGATTATTTCACTGTACAGCATTAACTGACTGGGTTGTATTACTGAGACGGAGTGTGTTTACTGCGCGGTACGGACTGTATTTATGTGTTTTGTGTGGATCTCAGAACAAACAGCGATTATTTCACTGCACAGCATTAATTGACTGGTTTGTATAACTGAGAAGGAGTGTGTTTACTGCGCGGTACGGTCTGTATTTATGTGTTTTGTGTGGATCTCAGAACAAACAGCGATTATTTCACTGTACAGCATTAACTGACTGTGTTGTATAACTGAGACGGAGTGTTTACTCTGCGGTACGGACTGTATTTATGTGTTTTGTGTGGATCTCAGAACAAACAGCGATTATTTCACTGTACAGCATTAACTGACTGGGTTGTATAACTGAGACGGAGTGTGTTTACTGCGCGGTACGGACTGTATTTATGTGTTTTGTGTGGATCTCAGAACAAACGGCAATTATTTCACTGTACAACATTAACTGACTGGTTTGTGTAACTGAGACGGAGTGTGTTTACTGCGCGGTACGGACTGTATTTATGTGTTTGGGTGGATCTCAGAACAAACAGCGATTATTTCACTGTACAACATTAACTGACTGGTTTGTATAACTGAGACGGAGTGTGTTTACTGGGCGGTACGGACTGTATTTATGTGTTTTGTGTGGATCTCAGAACAAACAGCGATTATTTCACTGTACAACATTAACTGACTGGTTTGTATAACTGAGACGGAGTGTGTTTACTGCGCGGTACGGACTGTATTTATGTGTTTTGTGTGGATCTCAGAACAAACAGCGATTATTTCACTGTACAACATTAACTGACTGGTTTGTATAACTGAGGAGTGTGTTTACTGCGCGGTACGGACTCGATCTTGACACAGTTCACATTTACATACTTCAGGTGTATTTGCCTGTGCCCCCAAAATACACACATATAAATAGTGTACCTGATAAAACCAGCAACAGAACACAAGACAGTCACGTCGCCCCGTAAGGTTGTACCCCCCCCCCCCTCATTCAACGCCACTGTGACTGCTGTGGTCAAACTTCTTATTTAAAAATGTCTGGACACGCTGGAAGTTGAATGAAGGCTTTGACTGATGATTCTGACAGGAGACAGGAGAAAACTACATAATGAGGAGCTTCATTATCTGTACTGCTCACTGAATGTTATTAGTAGGACTGAATTAAGGAAGATGAGATGGGCGGGACATGTAGCAGGCATGTGGGGATGGGAATTTATTCGTACTGTAATCAGGATACCTGAGGAGAGCAGAATAGTTGGCAGGCCTGCGGTTAGATATTAGGGAAATATTAGCGGGCCTAATGGCATACTGTTTGGTGTTGTGAGGTGGACAGAGACCGTGGCAGGCTGTTGTGACTGCGGTGATGAAACTTCGGGTTCCGTAAAAGGTAGGAAATGTCGTGACTAGCTGAGCGGCACAGAAGGGGGCCGAGGGACGGTATTAGTGGAGTTGTGTGTGAGTGTTTCGCTTTATATACGATGTACCTACATCGTGGCTGTCAGCGTCCTATCCGTCACCATATACTGGAAAATTGGAATTTTCAATCTTCCTAAAGAAGACGCATTTTCGCAGTTTCGATCGAGTTTAGTTGTCTGTCCATCAAAAACCCAACTCTATCATCCGAGTAGAAATGCAGAAATAGACGTCACTTGTGTCTTGACTGCCGTCACTTGTGTCTTGACTGCCGTCACTTGTGTCTTGACTGCCATCACTTGTGTCTTGACTGCCATTTGCGGGGCTTGTAATGTAAGAACGGCATTAGCACCATTTTGCTTCTAATCGGACGCTCTAAACAAGTGTTTTGACACATCGTATTGACAGAACGCCGTGCGTAACACCCACCCGCACTGCGTTACGTATTTAAATATCCGTTAAATCACAACGATAACGATATGTACTATCTTAACTAACAAACTTTGCTGTTACGTGGTCACAGCTGTTTGTTTGTAATTAAATCTTAAGTTATTACGAGCGACAAATGTCGACTTGAAAGTCGTCACAAGTTTTACTTGTTAAAATTTACAAATATTAATTTTAAAGCGTATATAAAATACAGGGTATACACAAAAGAAAGGTGCGGTTTCAATAGTATTCACTATTGAAACCGCACCATTCTTTTGTGTATGCCCTTTACAGTATATCATATAAATAGTGGAATGGAGAATTCAACCCTATATCCCGGTTTGTTTACAACCTACACAGTCACAGTCACAGTCACAATACCACGTGACTTTGACCTATATATACTCCAGTTCGGACACCGTACAGTCAGTACACCACTAACAAACAAACAGTGAACACGATGCAGCAGATACAGGTATGTACGGTGTAACACTTCAACAGCCGCTCTACCAAACATAACCATTATATAATTATAATAATGTTGATTGTACCTTAAATATTGTAGCTTAAAAATGTTGTAATATTGTTTATACTAACCACAAACTGAACACAGCGACATTTTATCTACTAACATATATATATTGTAATTAGTACCGTACGTCTGTTTTTTCCCCCAACGGCTCGACAGCCCCTTGGGGGCCTAGGGCGCTTCATTTTTCGAGGCTTCACGGTCACACTTTTTAGACACACCACAATCGGTAGAACTCCTCTGTACAAGTGATCAGCCCGTCGCAGAGACCTCTACCTGACAACACACAACACTCACAACAGACAGACATCCATGCCCCAGGCGGGATTCGAACCCACAATCCCAGTAAGCGAGCGGCTGTAGACCGACGCCTTAGACCGCGCGGCCACTGCGATCGGCCCATACGTGTATAGCTGGTGTAATAAACAATTCAGTCCCTGAAGATGAACTGTAACATAGTTCGAAACATGTTGGACTATTTTTAATATAAACTATATTAAATAACAGATAATAAAGGGTGACATTTGTCGAACACGATTTTATTAATCAGATAATGTCGGTACAAATAACATAAAGACGGTACAAATAACATATTTACGGTACAATAACATAAATGTACGGTACAAATAAATAAATGTACGTACAATAACATAAATGTACGGTACAAATAACATAAATGTACGGTACAAATAACATAAATGTACGGTACAAATAACATAAATGTACGTACAATAACATAAATGTCGGTACAATAACATAAATGTACGGTACAAATAACATAAATGTACGTACAAATAACATAATGTACGTACAAATAACATAAATGTACGGTACAAATAACATAAATGTACGTACAATAACATAATGTACGGTACAAATAACATAAATGTACGGTACAAAAACATAAATGTACGGTACAAATAACATAAATGACGTACAATACATAAATGTACGTACAAATAACATAAATGTACGGTACAAATAACATAAAGAGATCACATTTGTCACGTAAACATTTATAGGATAAACTATTTTGGTCTTGGTCCTTGTAATTAGTTGCACAGAGACTTGTCTTTAAGAATATTATAAGTTAAAGTGTTATGTTTATTATAATACGGTGTCTTGCGTATTATTTTCTTCTATACAGTGTGTAGGAATGTTCGATTAAAGTTTTAAGTCAGTAAAACTGTCATTGTTGTGACTGTTCATTGTCATGCCGCTTGTGTATTGTAGAGTCGATTGATTGTGCGTTAATGTTCTGTTACTGACAAGTTCTGTTGTCACGTCTAGTGGCATTGTTGTTTTGATTGCGTCTTTACGTCTGTCGAACTTAACCTATTTGAATGGTACAAAACACTGAAATATGAGTTATTTGCGACGGATATAATTGTTGGTTTCATTGTTGTCTTAATTCTTATAACACGACAGGATGAATCGCCTTAACTATATTTCTATCAGCGCCGAGCGGCCATCTGAACATCTGCCAATGCTGTGCTGTCAGCAGGCCAATTGTTAACAGTACAATTATTATTTGCCGATCGCAGTGGCCGCGCGGTCTAAGGCGTCGGTCTGCGGCCGCTCGCTTACTGGGATTGCGGGTTCGAATCCCGCCTAGGGCATGGATGTCTGTCTGTTGTGAGTGTTGTGTGTTGTCAGGTAGAGGTCTGTGCGACGGGCTGATTACTTGTACAGAGGAGTCTTACCGACTGTGGTGTGTCTAAAGTGTGATCGTGAAGCCTCGATAATGAGACGGCCTAGGCCCCCAAGGGGCTGTCGAGGCATTGGGGGGGGAACTTATTTGATAAGGGAAATGTTTCTGTATTAAGGGATTAGGAGACTAATATAGCAATTAATGAATGAATGAATTAATTAATTAATTTTGAGGGTGTACCTTATTTGTAAGACCGTCAGTAAGAAGGCTGGCACTGTTTTAAGAAATACACACACTTACGTTCTGTGACGTCACGACCCAAATGCACTTACACTAATAATTAGAACACAATTCCTACTGTACTAGTAAGGCTGACGGTGAAGCTCACACTCTGTACTTTTCTCACTTCTCCCACTGCGAAGTTTCCAACACAATATTCCGTGCTATACACACGAAGCGTATATTCTTACAGGTAAGCTGTACGTGTGAGAAATATGAAATGCTTACAGAATTTATTTGGAATTCTGAATGCTTCAAACCCCTTTAGGCAGTACATGTACATAGTAAGGTATGTTAAAGTATGAGGGCGTGCATGTAGTGGATTCAACTGGCTTAGGGAGCAGTGGCGGGCTGTAATTAGGGTTCGGTTTGTATAAAAGTCAGGAACTGTCTTCGTAAGCTTAGCAACTGTCAGATTCTGTGGGAGTGTCTACCGTGGAAATCGCTGAATAACGTGTTCGAAGTATGAGGTTAATGTAAATAGTATATAAATGTTATGGTCCCACCTCACAAAAAACACTACGTCTCTTTTACAAAAAAAAAACCCTTTCGAAACACATAAGTGTATCGTGTGCCCATAATGTTGAGTTATGAATGTTAATGCACGTGGTACATATAGTTACCACTGTACTTGAAAGGGTGAATAAATTTTGTCCTGGACGTTACGTCTGTGTTCCTTCTCATGATCGCGTCGGTGTAGGGGATCGTGTCCCGTGAGACGTCGTTAAATCGGGGGTGGCTGGGGGTGGCTGGGGGATCTTGGCGTAGACACAAAGGAAACGTTCGGATAAATTTGCAAGGAGAAGTGTGTGTTGTGGGGGGGGGGAGTGATTGTGCTGCAGAACAAGACACACGTGTTGCACAGGTGTACAGAATATGTAAACGACCAAGTTTAAATTTAGTATCATATATAAAAGAAAGGAAACAAAGGAAAGAATAAAGCAAAGAAGAGGAGAAGTTTTGGTCACAAAAGAGAGAGAGAGAACAATGGGTTTGCTTAGAAGCTGTCCGTCCGTCTGTAGCGGTTAGAAGGAGACAGACGGTAGCTACGTCACAGACAGGAATATCCTGATTTAAAGTTTCTTTGAACATTCCAAACACGGAAGCAATTCCTTACATCCTGAATGGCTGTAGATAAAAGTCGGTACTGTTTCCCGTGTTTCAGTCCTTTCAAAGCACGGTGGTAACTATATGTACCACCTATTTTGACATTGATAACTCTCCACCCTGTACAGTGAATTTGTGCGTTTCGTCTCATTCTCACAATAAACGGCGATTATTTCTTAAACAGAATTAAGCGGTTGGTGTTTGTGTCTTTGTAATGGAGATGGTGTGTTTACTGCGAGGTAGGAACTAAATTTTTATATATTACTTCGAAGTATTTGCAGCCTAAAAGGCCGTGCCGTGACTAAGGTAGTTAGTCGCCGGCCTCTCACCGCGGAGGCCCGGGTTCGATCCCAGGTCAGTACATGTGGGATTTGTGGTGGGCAAAGTGGCACTGGGACAGGTTACTCTTCGAGAACTTCGGTTTTCCCCTGTCAGTATCATTCCACTGGTGCTCCATACTCATCTTAATCTTAATACTGTTGTTATCAGAAGGACAAGCGGGCGAAACCTGGGAATCATCAAACAAAGCAGTGGTCTGTCTTACATAATTACAGATTATGTCGCCTAACACAACATTTTTATTGTTATTTACAAACGCTACATGTTTCGATGGAAAACAATAATCAGACGTTTTTCTACAAAATCTTAAAAATTTAACATATATATATATATATATATACAGTCGAACTCGGTTATAACGTTATGAAAGGAACTGAATATTTTGTGTCGTTATAAACGAGTGTCGTTATAACCGAGGAGTATAATGTTATGGTTAACAGTGAGGAATTAATTGGCACCACAGAATATCTGACGTTATAGACGGGGTGTCGCATAAACCCATGTCGTTATAAACGGGTTCGACTGTACTTTGTAATTTTTTAGAAATTTCTCAAATAAAACCTTTTTACCTTGATTTTGAAGATTGTGTAGAAGAACATCTGATGATGATGATGATGATGATCGTTTTCGATCGAAACATGTAGCGTTTGAAGGTAACGATAAATATGTGTTAGACGCAATAGTCTGTATCTGTGTAAATGTTGATTGGACACAAAGTGCAGTTGCTGATATCAGGGGAGCATTGGGCAGAATAATGCTGTCATATTGCTCTAATTTATTGACTGGCTGAACAACTATCAGCTGTTAACAAGGACTGTGATATGGGCGGACAGTCAGTTGTCATCTCGCTAGAAGGTTCTTGCTGAAATCAATATTGTGGGCCCTAAAATGCACGGACACGCTTTGGGGCATGATGAATGATGCAGAGGTCATGTCTCGCGTCACAATGAGGTCAGCTGTGACCCCCAAAACGCAAGGTCATGTCTCTCGTCACAATGAGGTCAGCTGTGACCCCCAAAACGCAAGGTCACCCTGATTCTTTTTGTACTTCGTAAAACAGTTTAACTCCCGGGACCTTCGCCGAGATGTCACTGATGATGCATGGACCTAGCGTCACAGTTCACGTCGTGACGTGACGTCACACCTTGGACTGTGATGCAATGTGAACCGAAGTGAGGGGAATCCGACGGCAGTGACCACGACGTGTCATGTTAAGTTGTATGAGTGTGGAACTTGGTCTGTCACATTAAGCGAGAAATCACGCCGAAATTCTGATCTGAAAACAGAAATGGGAGAGCATTAATCTTTCTTTTCTTTCTTTCTTTCTTTTTCTTTCTTTTTCTTCTTTCTTTATTTCTTTCTTTCTTTCTTTCTTTGTTCCTTAGTCCGACCTCTTGTACTACTCATTGTAGGTGTAAAGGTTATTCTTGCACAGACACACCACAGTCGGTAGGACCCTCTGGACGAGTGATCAGCCAGACGCAGAGACTTCTACCTGACAACACACAACACTCACAAGAGACAGACATCCATGCCCCTGGCGGGATTCGAACCCGCAACCCAGCAGACCCACGCCTAAGACCTCGCCGCCACTGCGATCAGCGGAAGGTATTGTTGATCGGGAAAATTATATAAATTATTAAACGGAAGTGTTGAAAGTTTGGTTTTCTTAGAGTAGTGATGAGCGTTGTTGTCTCGTGACGGTACTCGATATGTCCAGGCAAATGCCGGGGTAGCTCAGTTAGTGTAGTGCGTAAGTTAGGGCAATAGCCGTGTTATCGGTGTTCGACTGCCGGAAGTGTTTCTTTGTGCAAGGCGTGTTGTTGCGCCCGTCTTATGCAGTAGGTGCCAGGGACTATGCGGCCGGCGCGTGATGCTGACTGCTCATCACATGCAGAGTTAAAATTAAGAAATCGTGGTCACTGTCTGCATTCCCCACCTCCATAAGTGTTCATTGTGCTGTTCTTAATCAAGCACATGGACTACTTTGTCTTGAGTTTTATTCCTAGACGAATTCATTAGCCGCTAGAGCATTTCCAAATTCACATTTATGACAGTTTTACAGTTCTGTTGTCTCCGCTTACGTGTGTAATTCTTTATTGAAGTCGTAACTTTTGATGACCATACTTTGTGAACGTTGTTTTCGTAACCATTCTCAGGTTTATCCATCGTCCAGTCTCTCGCCAGCCAATCTCTCGCAGCCATTCGTGCCAGCAATCTCTCGCCTGCCAATCTCTCGCCAGCCAATCTCTCAGCCTTGCCAAATCTCTCGCCTGCCAATCTCTCGCCAGCCAATCTCTCGCCTGCCAATCTCTTATCGCCTTGCCGCAATCTCTCGCCTGCCAATCTCTCGCCAGCCAATCTCTCGCCAGCCAATCTCTCGCCTGCCAATCTCTCGTCCTGCCAATCTCCGTCTCCGCCTGCCAATCTCTCGCCTCCAATCTCTCGCCTGCCAATCTCTCGCCTGCCAATCTCTCGCCTGCCAATCTCTCGCCTGCCAATCTCTCGCCCTGCCAATCTCTCGCCTGCCAATCTCTCGCCTGCCAATCTCTCGCCCAATCTCTCGCAGCCAATCTCTCGCGCCAATCTCTCGCCCGCCAACTCTCGCCCGCCAACTCTCCGCCCCTGCCAATCTCTCGCCGCCAATCTCTCGCCTGCCAATCTCTCGCCTGCCAATCTCTCGCCTGCCAATCTCTCGCCGCCAATCTCGCCGCCAATCTCGCCCGCCAATCTCTCGCCCGCCAATCTCTCGCCCGCCAATCTCTCGGCCATTTGCCAATCTCTCGCCTGCCAATCTCTCGCCTGCCAATCTCTCGCCTGCCAATCTCTCGCCAGCCAATCTCTCGCCAGCCAATCTCTCGCCTGCCAATCTCTCGCCTGCCAATCTCTCGCCAGCCAATCTCTCGCCCGCCAATCTCTCGCCCGCCAATCTCTCGCCAGCCAATCTCTCGCCTGCCAATCTCTCGCCAGCCAATCTCTCGCCAGCCAATCTCTCCGCCGCCAATCTCCGCACAAACCGTTTCCACATAACTCACTCATTTGTCCATAAAGCAGTCCCTTTAAATCAAGATGTCTCCACAGTTCTAACGTTTCTCTTTCTATGTTTATTGTCCCACAAATGTACACATTTATTCACTATTGATTTGTGTAACACAGTGCTACATGTTTCGAAACTTATCCGAGTTCATCTTCAGGGACTTCAGTATTTTAAATTACACTCACCTTACAATTATACAATTATACACTCAATAATATGTTCTTCACGTTATATTCACCGTGAATTTTAATTTAATTAGCAGCATTATAACCAACAACATATGTTTCGACTGTGGTCCAGCCATCATCACGGTACACCAGTAGGTTCACCTCACTGTCACTGGTTCATTTGGTATTATCACGTCATCACAATGTTTTTGGTAGCTTTTGTTTACTTTCAAAACCAAAAACACTGTGATGACGTGATAATACCAAATGAACCAGTGACAGTGAGGTGAATCTACTAGTGTACCGTGATGATGGCCGGACCACAGTCGAAACATGTGTAGGGTAAAAGTGTAACAGAAATACAAAAAGTGTATTTGTTGGTTATAATACTGGTAACTAAATAATATGAATCTTACAGTCTAGTTATACAGGGTATACACAAATGAATGGTGCGGTTTCAATGGTGAATAAAGGGAAACCGCACCATTCTTTTGTGTATACCCTGTACACTGGTTAAGATGGTACAAAGTGAATAGATGTAGCAGCTGTTTGTTGCGGTGTTACAATCCGTCTTACACAGGTTAAACTGTTAAAAGCTGGATAACATTAACCTTGATTTCAGACTTACGCCGCGATGTTGATGAAATTTGTGGTCTTCTGGGTAATTACACGGAGTCGTGTGGTAATTATTTACCGACGTTTCGGGACAACGTATCGGTCCCATCTTCACGGGTCAGAATTCCAAGCATTGGAATCAAAGATTGGAATCTTGACCTGTGAAGATGGGACCGATACGTTGTCTCGAAACGTCGGTAAATAATTACCACACGACGCCGTGTAATTACCCAGAAGACCGCAGATTTCAAATAACATTAAGTTTTTCTTTCTCCCATTATTTCCTCATCAGAATTAGTGATGTGCTGTAAAGAAGTCCGAGGGATCGAACCCCCTTCACAATTCCCGTCACAATATTTACCATTTGCCATCTAGTCATTCTCTTCAAATAAATGTTGGCAGTGATAACCTTGGCTGGAGACAAGCGTTTTGGGCTGGTTGACATCGTCATTAGGGCGCTGGAAAGGAATGAAAGGGAATGTTCCAGGCTTTGGTATCCCCGCCGTGCATGATATCAGGACGAGGTTGACTGAATATGTAGCACGCATATGAAACTTGAAATACGTTGCATACAGAGTTGTAATGGTAAAGCTTGATTCGTCTTGTGGTTGGAATGCCATCTTCAGTGAAAGTGTTCAATAATTGGCTATTCTGTGGCATGCCTGTGCAAATAATGTTGGCGATCCTGAAGGGAGGACCACGTGTATGTGTGGCTTCTTTGTTAAAGAAAATAGGCAAGGACTAAAGGCGAAACTCAGGGATCTCAGGGACCAAAAGAAACGTTGATGCAGCATTGCATTGTTCTGGTGTCTACCGCCCGATGTAACTAACTAACTAACTAACTCCATGTAGCACAGTTCTTCCTGAGAAGCTAACAGGTCCTCAGCTAGTCAAGAAATTCCCCGCGTTTTATGCAACCCGAAGGTTCATTACCGCATTCACAACAGCCCGCCACCTGTCCCTATCCTGAGCCATATCAATCCAGTCCATGCCCCCATCCACTTCTTGAAGATCCATTTTAATATTATCCTCCCATCTACGTCTAGGTCTTCCAAGTGGACTCCTTCCCTCAGGTCTCCCCACCAAAATCCTGTATGCACCTCTCCCTTCACCCATACGTGCTACATGCCCCGCCCACCTCATTCTTCTTCATTTGATCACCCGAATAATATTTGGTGATGAGTACAGATCATTAAGTTCCTCGTTATGTATTCTTCTCCATTCCCCAGTTACCTCGTTTCTCTTAGACCCAAATATCCTCCTCAGCACCCTATTCTCGAACACCCTCAGCCTCGCGAACCAGTGGGAAGCATCTCGCTGGTCGGATGTTGCCCGCGGGCCATTCACTGAACACGCCTGCCGTACGAAAGCCGTAAATACGTGAATCTAAATTGCACATTTGCTGTTTAAATAGATGGAAAATAGATGAAGAGTTTAAATGACTGTCTGCAGTTAAGAACTTTTGAAAGTTTGTAAGCGTTTTGTGTTTCTTTTGTGCACATTTTGAAGTGCGCGTGAAGTTTGAGGTTTTTGTAGCTGTAAATGTTGAACAGTGCCGCGCGGTCTGGGGCCGCTCGCTTACTGGGATTGCGGGTTCGAATCCCGCCGGGGGCATGGATGTCTGTGTCTGTTGTGAGTGTTGTGTGTTGTTAGGTAGAGGTCTCTGCGACGGGCTGATCACTCGTCCAGAGGAGTCCTACAGAGTGTGGTGTGTCTGAGTATGATCGAGGAACCTCATAGAGAAGGCCTAGACCCACCAAGGGCTGTCGAGCCATGAGAAAGAATATTAAAGTGTACGGTTTTGTGAAGTGTTGCGCCGTACAGTTTGGTAGACAGTGCAACGTCTGAGAAGGCTGGAGTCTGGTTTTGGGCTGTTCGTTTTGCTACTTGAAGTGTTAAAGGAACGAAATATACATTATTATTATTATTAGTGCAGATTATCACACTTAGATATATTATTTTAGTTCATTATCATGAGGGGGCGTGGCGTTGACCACCCACCCCTCATCTAGTGCCAGGGTTAAAGAAAGAGTAGAGTTATACCTCTGCTCCCCCTCTGGGCCTTCATGGCCTGATCTAGGGAGACCTTTACCTTTACCTTTAGTGTCGTAACGTGTTGTAACGAACTATTTAAGTAATCCTCATTTATTTTTTGTGGTTGTTTATGTGTGTCCTGTTTACTGTCCTTTGTTATTTGTGTTTGTGTGTTGTGCTGTTGTGTTATTGGTCACGTGACTGTTGACTAGACACGTTAATACACAATCATTAGATGATGATGATAATAATAATAATAATAATAATAATAATAATAATGCATTCTTTATGCAGAATAGAACGTCTAACGCTTACTGCGGCACAAACAGACTTACCGTAACATTTAAGCACCTCTAAAGTTCTTTGGATTATACTTTTAAAGTTTCTTTTGTAGATCGCTAAGTAGCCAAGCTACTCTTTAAGACAACGAAATACAATTGTAAACACGTAGTGGGTTAAGCAGATAGAAGCTTGCAACATTTATCTGAAATCTCGATACTTTTTAGGTCTGTGTTTCGCGTGTGTTCTGTATGAGGCAGTAGAGGAGCGGAGCGGCGTACCAAGACATTATTTATTGGCGATGTGGACGGGACTTACAGGCACACGTCGCTATTCGACTGTAAACAGAAAAGTTAGGAAACGTATGCATTGCGTAACAATTTGGTTTGTTCGCTGAGTTACTGGCTGCAAACGTTTAAACCTGTATTAAAGTAGACTGAGTCTCAGAAGTGTCCGATTTAAATGAATATTAGAATCTGTCGAAAGATGTTAGTACAACTTCCCAATATGGAAACATAAGAAAATCCACTTGTTCGAGGCTACGGACAGACACGTTCTGAAGCTAATAGCGTTTAAGCAAGTTTAGCAACATATCGTTTAGAACTCTACAAAAAAACAGTGAAAATTAAGGAATGGATTAGTGTTGGATGTCTCTACGGTGTCACGGGATGCCTCGGCAGATGCAGGCTTCCTATGCGTTAAAGCTGCCGTGCTCGGGGACACGATAAAATGGACACTGCATGCAGTGATCGGCACACCGCGTTACGTGACGCCAGGTGCACGTGCGACAAGGCTTGATAACGTCTGTGAAGTTCATCTAAATAATATATAACATCCACTTCGTACCGCGCAGTAAACACACTCCGTCTCAGTTATACAAACCAGTCAGTTAATGTTGTACAGTGAAATAATCGCTGTTTGTTCTGAGATCCACACAAAACACATAAATACAGTCCGTACCGCGCAGTAAACACACTCCGTCTCAGTTATACAAACCAGTCAGTTAATGTTGTACAGTGAAATAATCGCTGTTTGTTCTGAGATCCACACAAAACACATACAGTCCGTACCGCGCAGTAAACACACTCCGTCTCAGTTACACAAACCAGTCAGTTAATGTTGTACAGTGAAATAATCGCTGTTTGTTCTGAGATCCACACAAAACACATAAATACAGTCCGTACCGCGCAGTAAACACACTCCTTCTCAGTTATACAAACCAGTCAGTTAATGTTGTACAGTGAAATAATCGCTGTTTGTTCTGAGATCCACACAAAACACATAAATACAGTCCGTACCGCGCAGTAAACACACTCCGTCTCAGTTATACAAACCAGTCAGTTAATGTTGTACAGTGAAATAATCGCTGTTTGTTCTGAGATCCACACAAAACACATACAGTCCGTACCGCGCAGTAAACACACTCCGTCTCAGTTACACAAACCTGTCAGTTAATGTTGTACAGTGAAATAATCGCTGTTTGTTCTGAGATCCACACAAAACACATACAGTCCGTACCGCGCAGTAAACACACTCCGTCTCAGTTACACAAACCTGTCAGTTAATGTTGTACAGTGAAATAATCGCTGTTTGTTTTGAGATCCACACAAAACACATACAGTCCGTACCGCGCAGTAAACACACTCCGTCTCAGTTATACAAACCAGTCAGTTAATGTTGTACAGTGAAATAATCGCTGTTTGTTCTGAGATCCACACAAAACACATAAATACAGTCCGTACCGCGCAGTAAACACACTCCGTCTCAGTTACACAAACCTGTCAGTTAATGTTGTACAGTGAAATAATCGCTGTTTGTTTTGAGATCCACACAAAACACATACAGTCCGTACCGCGCAGTAAACACACTCCGTCTCAGTTATACAAACCAGTCAGTTAATGTTGTACAGTGAAATAATCGCTGTTTGTTCTGAGATCCACACAAAACACATAAATACAGTCCTTACCGCGCAGTAAACACACTCCGTCTCATTTATACAAACCAGTCAGTTAATGTTGTACAGTGAAATAATCGCTGTTTGTTCTGAGATCCACACAAAACACATACAGTCCGTACCGCGCAGTAAACACACTCCGTCTCAGTTACACAAACCAGTCAGTTAATGTTGTACAGTGAAATAATCGCTGTTTGTTCTGAGATCCACACAAAACACATAAATACAGTCCGTACCGCGCAGTAAACACACTCCTTCTCAGTTATACAAACCAGTCAGTTAATGTTGTACAGTGAAATAATCGCTGTTTGTTCTGAGATCCACACAAAACACATAAATACAGTCCGTACCGCGCAGTAAACACACTCCCTCTCAGTTATACAAACCAGTCAGTTAATGTTGTACAGTGAAATAATCGCTGTTTGTTCTGAGATCCACACAAAACACATACAGTCCGTACCGCGCAGTAAACACACTCCGTCTCAGTTACACAAACCTGTCAGTTAATGTTGTACAGTGAAATAATCGCTGTTTGTTCTGAGATCCACACAAAACACATACAGTCCGTACCGCGCAGTAAACACACTCCGTCTCAGTTATACAAACCAGTCAGTTAATGTTGTACAGTGAAATAATCGCTGTTTGTTCTGAGATCCACACAAAACACATAAATACAGTCCGTACCGCGCAGTAAACACACTCCGTCTCAGTTATACAAACCAGTCAGTTAATGCTGTACAGTGAAATAATCGCTGTTTGTTCTGAGATCCACACAAAACACATAAATACACTGTGTGGGCAGAGCGTAGTATTGTTGAATGTTAAACGTGGTGGTACATATAGTAACCACTGGGCTTTAGAGGGATGTTAATTCATCGCAGTGTATAGGATAAAGTAAAGAACAGAACTGTAGCAGTTGTAGATAAATCTAATAAAAGAAAACGCGGAAAAGAGAAAGTGAAACAGTCAGAAGACCGAAGTAGCAGAATCAGGAAGTTTCAGGTGTAACTCCGGCATCATTTCGGGACCGTGACGTCATAATTTAATTGAAACTTTCCGTGCAATGTTCATGAAGCCCAGTTTGCTTTATCGCCACATTCTTCACTGTGCTTTATCACGTAACTTGACATCTCCTGTATCCAATCAGTTTAATTTCGTTATTTGGATGTGTTTGATTGTTGTACTTACAAAACATAACGTCTTCTTAAGTATGACGCCGTGTAGTCTGGCCTTAATTTACTGACGTTTCAGAGGAACCGTCTGCCTCCATCGTCAACCTGATGATGAAGGTATTATGTTTGCACGAAACTACATATGTGCTAGACTGCACGGCGTCACTTCCCAGAAAGTGATCTCCTTAGTCATTGTTGCCAGAGTTTCAAATCTTAAAAACATCCAGTTTTGTTGTTCGGACGAACACAGTATACGTTGCTGAAGGCGTTTGTATTCTTGTGTTAAAGGTAAAGGTCACCCCGTAACATGCAGTGACTAGCACATAGTGGTAGTAGAGGCATAGCTGTGCACATGCTCAGTCTCGGCCCTAGATGGGGGTCGGTGATCAACACCACGCCCCGGCCTCTTTACCCCCGGGAAAGAGACCCGGTGCCCATTGTACAGGGGGCCGAGTGGGCCGAAGGGCTGCCCTCTTTATTCTAATGCACAGATTCATGATGGACACCCAACGGGAGCGACTGAATAAAATTACGGTAAACGGTCAGTAATCGAGGATTCTGTCGTAACTGGAGTGATCAGATAACGGAGGATGAAATGTGAGATTGATACAAAATTTTACTCGGAGATTTTCGAAGGAAGATCTGACTTAAACGCAGGCATAGTTGGATTTCCCCCCCTCCCAATTGCTCGACAGCCCCTTTGGGGCCTAGGCCTCCTCATTTATGACGCTTCACGATCACACTCAGACACACCACACTCGGTAGGACTCCTCTGTACAAGTGATCAGCCCGTCGCAGAGACCTCTACCTGACAACACACAACACTCACAACAGACAAACGTCCATGCCCTCGGTGGGATTCGAACCCGCAATCTCAGTAAGCGAGCGGCCGAAGACCGACGCCTTAGACCGCGCGGCCACTGGGATCGGCTATAATTGTATTACAGTAAATGTTAAGTGTGTGAGGATGTAGGCTGACAAGTGTGGGGGCATTGGCAGGCTTTTGTGAACAGGGTGATGAACTTCACATTATATCCACCGTCCATTTTGATAATAATTCACAGTTTTTAAAAACCAACAAATGCATTATATTATCAAGTATTGTTTAATATCCCCTACATATGTTTCGGCTCCAGATGAACCATCTTCAGGGGGTCAAGGTTACATGCATATTACATCCATTAGTTAATCACCGTACAGTTAGTACTGTAAATGCTGAGATAGCTAAGTACGTGGTCATGTCTGGAGATGGGAATGTGGGACAGCAGAACTAAGTACGTGGTCATGTCTGGAGATGGGAATGTGAGACAGCAGAACTAAGTACGTGGTCATGTCTGGAGATGGGAATGTGAGACAGCAGAACTAAGTACGTGGTCATGTCTGGAGATGGGAATGTGAGACAGCAGAACTAATTACGTGGTCATGTCTGGAGATGGGAATGTGGGACAGCAGAACTAAGTACGTGGTCATGTCTGGAGATGGGAATGTGAGACAGCAGAACTAAGTACGTGGTCATGTCTGGAGATGGGAATGTGAGACAGCAGAACTAAGTACGTGGTCATGTCTGGAGATGGGAATGTGAGACAGCAGAACTAATTACGTGGTCATGTCTGGAGATGGGAATGTGGGACAGCAGAACTAAGTACGTGGTCATGTCTGGAGATGGGAATGTGAGACAGCAGAACTAAGTACGTGGTCATGTCTTGAGATGGGAATGTGAGACAGCAGAACTAATTACGTGGTCATGTCTTGAGATGGGAATGTGAGACAGCAGAACTAAGTACGTGGTCATGTCTGGAGATGGGAATGTGAGACAGCAGAACTAAATACGTGGTCATGTCTGGAGATGGGAATGTGAGACAGCAGAACTAAGTACGTGGTCATGTCTGGAGATGGGAATGTGAGACAGCAGAACTAAGTACGTGGTCATGTCTGGAGATGGGAATGTGAGACAGCAGAACTAAGTACGTGGTCATGTCTGGAGATGGGAATGTGAGACAGCAGAACTAAGTACGTGGTCATGTCTGGAGATCGGAATGTGAGACAGCAGAACTAAGTACGTGGTCATGTCTGGAGATCGGAATGTGAGACAGCAGAACTAAGAACGTGGTCATGTCTGGAGATCGGAATGTGGGACAAAATGACAACATGATGGTAGATAATAAATGTTTGAGAGGGTGGAACAGTTCAAATGTTTGGGAACAACCTAACGGATCGAAATTACATTGAGGAAGAAATTAAGAGCAGATTGAAGTCACGTAATGCTTGTTATCATTCGGTGCAGATCTTGTGTCTTACAGTTTGCTGTACAAAGATACAAAGATTAAATTATGTAAGGCGGTAGATGAGTGGGATACTGCTGTCCTTAAATTATGTAAGGCAGTAGATGAGTGGGATACTACTGTCCTTAAATTATGTAAGGCAGTAGATGAGTGGGATACTCTGTCCTTAAATTATGTAAGGCAGTAGATGAGTGGGATACTGCTGTCCTTAAATTATGTAAGGCAGTAGATGAGTGGGATACTACTGTCCTTAAATTATGTAAGGCAGTAGATGAGTGGGATACTGCTGTCCTTAAATTATGTAAGGCAGTAGATGAGTGGGATACTACTGTCCTTAAATTATGTAAGGCAGTAGATGAGTGGGATACTGCTGTCCTTAAATTATGTAAGGCAGTAGATGAGTGGGATACTGCTGTCCTTAAATTATGTAAGGCAGTAGATGAGTGGGATACTGCTGTCCTTAAATTATGTAAGGCAGTAGATGAGTGGGATACTACTGTCCTTAAATTATGTAAGGCAGTAGATGAGTGGGATACTGCTGTCCTTAAATTATGTAAGGCAGTAGATGAGTGGGATACTACTGTCCTTAAATTATGTAAGGCAGTAGATGAGTGGGATACTGCTGTCCTTAAATTATGTAAGGCAGTAGATGAGTGGGATCCAGAAATACAAAGATTAAGATATACAGAACTATAATTTTGCCTGTTGTTTTGTATGGGTGTGAAACTTGGTCTGTCACACTGAGGGAGGAACATAGACTGAGGGTGTTCGAGAATAGGGTGCTGAGTGGGATATTTGGGTCTAAGAGGGACGGGGTAACGGGGAGTGGAGAAGACTACATAACGAGGAACTTAATGATCTGTACTCATCACCAAATATTATTAGGGTGATCAAATGAAGAAGAATGAGGTGGGCGGGGCATGTAGCACGTATGGGGGAGGAGAGAGGTGCATAGAGGATTTTGGTGGGGAGACGTGAGGGAAGGAGACCACTTGGAAGACCCAGGCGTAGATGGGAGGATAATATTAAAATGGATCTTCAAGAAGTGGGATGGGGGGCATGGACTGGATTGATATGGCTCAGGATAGGGACAGGTGGCGGGCTGTTGTGAATGCGGTAATGAACCTTCGGGTTGCATAAAACGTGGGGAATTTCTTGACTAGCTGAGGACCTGTTAGCTGGTCAAGAAGGACTGCTGCATGTTTTGTTAGTTAGTTAGAGTTAGGATTGCTCTCCGTACAGTTAGTTAATCTGACAGAAGTTCCATACATTTCACCCAGACACATAGGCCACACTCCCAGCTCCTTGCAGTGCTGTACGTCACACCGCTCAACAACACCGCAAGTTCAACTGTCCCTGCCCCCAACTGCCCCTGCCCCTCAACTGCCCCTGCCCCTCAACTGTCACTGTCCCTCAACTGTCCCTGCCCCTCATCTGTCCCTGCCCCTCAACTGTCCCTGCCCTCATCTGTCCCTGTCCCTCAACTGTCCCTGCCCCTCAACTGTCCCTGCCCCTGTTACCCACATCTCTTAACAGAAAGATCAAACACTCGATCGAGTCACGTTCATCAGCGCTAGCAGCTTAATTAAAGGTCACTTGATCACTTGTCTTCAAATTAATTGCCAATTAGTCTGTGACGTCACAAACTGCCATACTGAATTACTAATATGGATCATGAAACGGGTGCAACATTGGTCTAAATGCGTGCTGAGGTTATCTGAGCGGTCTGTTCAGAAAACGATTTGCATGCATAGTATTTTGTTTGCGCTCACAGAGGGCGTAGTTACTCTGTGTATGACTTTTTTTTGTGGTGAAGGGCCCCGCAGCACATGCTACGGACGCACCGCAGCCTTAAGGCCTATTGTGCAACCGTGTGATGAAGATGAAACATGGTGTCTTTTTTTTTTTCATTTTTCCAAGTAATGGAGCACCAATGGAATGATACTGACAGGGGAAAACCTGCCCCAGTGCCATTCAGTAACATTCGTTAATCGTCGTACAGTTAAACGTCGTACAGTTCAACGTCGTACAGTTCAACTTCGTACAGTTCAACGCTGTACAGTCTGTTATTGCGAGCGTCGTTAAATGATCCACGAACAATAACTAACTAACTAACTAACTAAACTAACTAACTAACTCCATTGAGCACAGTCCTTCTTGAGAAGCTGACAGTTCCTCAGCTAGTCAAGAAATTCCCCACGTTTTATGCAACCCGAAGGTTCATTACCGCACTCACAACAGCCCGCCACCTGTCCCTATCCTGAGCCATATCAATCCAGTCCAAGCCCTCCCATCCCACTTCTTGAAGATCTATTTTAATATTACCCACCCATCTACGTCTGGGTCTTCCAAGTGGTCTCCTTCCCTCAGGTCTCCCCACCAAAATCCTGTATGCACCACTCCCCTCACCCATACGTGCTACATGCCCCGCCCAACTCATTCTTCTTGATTTGATCACCCGAATAATATTTGGTGATCAGTACAGATCATAAAGTTCCTCGTTATGTAGTCTTCTCCACTCCCCGTTACCCCGTCCCTCTTAGACCCAAATATCCCCCTCAGCACCCTATTCTCGAACACCCTCAGCCTATGTTCCTCCCTCAGTGTGACAGACCAAGTTTCACACCCACACAAAACAACAAACTGTAAGACACAATAAATAAACAACGGCAATTCACAAAACGTATTTCACTGTTTGTGTACAAAAATCGTCCAATGTGCCCAAAATTCACGAGTCAAATTTGGACACAATCGAATATTTAAGTTAATTAACACACCAGAGTAATTTAGTCTTTGTTATCGAGTTCGAGATATATCGCAGTATATCGACCTGCCGTATACTCTTACACTTACAGCTGTCACTTCCCCCTTCTCATTTCCACCCACCTTCAGTCTGCCTTCGCAGCGAATGGAGAACTGTTTAACGAGCAACTTGGGCTTCAAAGTTTACTGACTGAGTGAGGGAACTGGTTTCACTTCTTCCGGGAGACTTCTGGAGACTCCGGGAATTTTAATGACGAGTGGGACAAGAAGTGTAGGGAGAAGCGGAGGGAGAAACGTAATGGAAGAAGAAAAGAAAAACTTGGTTGAATATAAAAGTACGGGGGGGGGGGGGGGGGAATTGTGTCTAGAGGGGAACAATTTATAATTCAAAGTAACTGTACTGTATTTTAATTTGTAGTCTGCCTTGCATTGTTGCCGTGGAAATGTCTCTAATGGGAAGTCTAGTGTCCGTATATTAGTGTAATTCTGCTGATATTTCAACGTAAAGTCTCTTCTTTTCTTACACAAACATTTTTACCTCTGTCTCCTTCCCCCTTCCCTACTTATTCCTTTCCCTTCCCTTTAATCTGTCCACCCTACAGTAATTCCCCCCGCTATTTACATTGTAAGTTAAAACAGTACAGGTAGATGTCGCCCAAAACACGTCGTCATACAACAACAGCGTCCTCCTTGAGGTCCGTGTCCTGTGTTGTGACTCACACAAACACAGTGGCTGTTTCTACCTGTACAAGATATAAAACCATACGCATGGGTTATACGACGATAGGCGACGGTGAAGACAAACGCCATCTGTGAGGCACCGAGAGAAACTACGTCGTCTGTGACCGCAAGTGTCCATCAGAACAGTTTTTGTTATTTAAATGATGTGAGTAGTTACATAAATGTATTGGTACAAAGGCAGTGTGGGCCGCGATAGCTCAGTCGGTATAGCTACTCGCTAAGGGCTGGACGGTCCGGGAATCGAATCCCGGTACGAGCGAGATTTTTCGCAGCAACGTTTCGGGATCACTTGCTTGTCCCATCTTCAGGGTCGACCCTGAAGATGGGACAAACATGTGATTCCGAACGTTGGTCATACACCAAAAAATGACGCCGGGTAACAACCCAGAAGATTTTAAGCAACAGACCAACGTTTTCCGGCGTCACACAGCGCCATCACACAAGACTAATGTGATAACATTCATGGACAGACAGTTGCTTGAGCGAAGGTTCGGCCGAGCGGGTTCACTTCCTGGCCTCCCCGATCTCCAGACTTGACCGCCTCAACTATTACCTCTCTGGCTTTGTGAAAGGTGCGGTTTATCTTCGCTGTAACCGTGAACAGCGTGGAGGGTCAGATACGAACAGCGTCTGCAAGAACTGAACAGCGTGGAGGGTCAGATACGAACAGCGTCTGCAAGAACTGAACAGCGTGGAGGGTCAGATACGAACAGCTTCTGCAAAAACTGAACAGCCTTTATTGCAGAATTTCTGGCAGCAGTTCGGATGTCGCACCTGATGTGCGCACGACACTGAACATGCGTGGTGCGCGAAAAAAATGTCTCAGTTGCCTTTACAACATGGCGCCTTTAACTTTTGTGTTGCTATTTCTTTCCTGCCGATCCCAGTGGCCGTGCGGTCTAAGGCGTGGGTCTACGGCCGCTCGCTTCGTGGTATTGTGGGTTCGAATCCCTCCTAGGTCATGGATATCTGTATCTTGTGAGTGTTGTGTGTTATTGTCAGGTAGAGGTCTCTGCGACGGGCTGATCACTTGTACAGAGGAGTCCTAACGAGTGTGGTGTGTCTGAGTGTGATCGTGAAGCCTCGAAAAATGAGGCGTCTTAGGCCCCCAAAGGGGCTGTCGAGCCATTGAAAGAAATATATAATCTTTCCTAGCAATACATTTATATAATCGCTGACAATTACTGATCACCCTGTATAATATTATAATACTTAGGCATGTCGTCAGCTTAGCATAAACAGCCTGAGCCAGTGGAAGCAAGTGCAGGATCGCAGTTCTAGATGTTATGGTTTCTGTTGTTTGTGTCTTCGGTTAGTTGCAGTGGTATTTCTTTGACTTGTTGGTAGGTCAGTCTTGGCTCTATGGCGCTTAGTGCTTTGGTGTCTGGGTAACTTTTGTTAGGCGTTCACACACTGCACCCGTCTTGGGACTCAAACACTACAGGTAAAAATGTACAGCAATCCCTATACAGGCCTGGACAGTCCTCTAGGGTTCCAGGAGGTTGAGGCTCTCAGATTTATAGACAATCAGCACGTGAGGGTGGAAAGTTTGGCAGCCCTACGCACCGGCCGCCTTTAGCCTCAGGAAATATTCCTGGTACTCACTTCTGTTAGAGGCTGAGTCGACCCCAGGGCCATAGTGCGGCCGGAAGAATTATGTCAATGAAAAATTCCAATGACTCCGTCGGGGATCGAACCCGCGACATTCCGGCTTGTAGCGCAGTGCCTCAACCGACTGCCCCCCAAAACTAGAGGACGGTATAAATATCCCGCGAAATTAGTACAGCTCGCTACCTTGTACACATTTTGTGAACAAAGTAGGACTCACAAGTATACCGAACTGTATTCTACGTATAATCCATTACCCCACTCTTAGCTACCGCACAAACCTCGATATATAAACTCCGTTATTCACTCCCGGCGCGTTGGGCACAAACATATGAACTGCACTCACACTGACAAAGTCTTAACCCCCATTCACCAGCCGCTGTATCGCTGTATCGCTGTATCAGCAAAACATTCCCTTGCGCGCTGGTCTCTAAATTACACCAGCACACGAAAAAGTTACAGGAACAAAAGAGGTGTGTTGTTATGTTGGCAGGACTGCTTTTGTGAGTAGTTTTGACAAAATATGTTTATGCAGAGCTGCAGTTGTATAGCGACCGTGAAAATGAAGATTAACTCTTTAAAGCTCACTGGTTACTATATGTACCACGTGCATTAACATTTAAAAACACTTTATTTTGCCCACGCAGAGTATTTACGCTATGTTGTGTGTCTTCTCAGAACAAACAGTCATTATGTTTGTGTAACGGCATAACATGACTGTCTTTGTAATGCGCACAGATGGTTTTATCAGTGTGTTGCGTGTTATTTAGATGAACTTAGCGTTAATATGTATAACAGTCATAAATCTTGTTACAGGCGTTTGTTTGCGTTATAGCGTCTCAGTAGGGAGCCGGACTGGACGGTCCGGGGTTCGATTACCGGTAGGGGTAAGAGGTTTGTCTCTTCCCAAAACGTCCGATTCTGGGCCAACCCATCCTCCTATTGAGTGGTTACTTTGGGTTCTTTCCCGGGGTAAAGCGGCTGGGGCGTGAGGCTAACCCCTCATTTCCATCTAGTGCCAGGGTTAAGAATGAGAGGAGCTATACCCCATTCCCCCCGTATGTTTCATGGCGTGGACAGAGACACCTTTAACTTTTTTGTAATTTCTTGAGCAACTGAACACGTGGAGCAGTCCTCCTTCAGAGCAAAGCAAGATGTCTGTCACTTCGTCACGAAACGTTCCCGCGTGTCATGGAACCTGCGTTTAAAAGAGTCCGCCACTGACGCTAGCCTGACTTACAGTTACAGCTAATACTGTCACTTACAGTTACAGCTAATACTGTCACTTCCACTTACAGCTAATACTGTCACTTACAGCTAATACTGTCACTTACAGTTACAGATAATACTGCCACTTACAGTTACAGCTAATACTGTCACTTACAGTTACAGCTAATACTGTCACAGTTACAGCTAATACTGTCACTTACAGTTACAGATAATACTGCCACTTACAGTTAAGCTAATACTGTCACTTACAGTTACAGCTAATACTGTCACAGTTACAGCTAATACTGTCACAGTTACAGCTAATACTGTCACTTACAGTTACAGCTGATACTGTCACTTCAACTTACAGCTAATACTGTCACTTACAGCTAATACTGTCACTTACAGTTACAGATAATACTGCCACTTACAGTTACAGCTAATACTATCACTTACAGTTACAGCTAATACTGTCACAGTTACAGCTAATACTGTCACTTACAGTTACAGATAATACTGCCACTTACAGTTAAGCTAATACTGTCACTTACAGTTACAGCTAATACTGTCACAGTTACAGCTAATACTGTCACTTACAGTTACAGCTAATACTGTCACAGTTACAGCTAATACTGTCACTTGCAGTTACAGCTGATACTGTCACTTACACTTACAGCTAATACTGTCACTTACAGTTACATATAATACTGTCACTTACAGTTACAGCTAATACTGTCACTTACAGTTACAGCTGATACTGTCACTTACAGTTACAGCTGATACTGTCACTTACAGTTACAGCTGATACTGACACACTTACAGCTAATACTGTCACTTACAGTTACAGATAATACTGCCACTTACAGTTACAGCTAATACTATCACTTACAGTTACAGCTAATACTGTCACCTACAGTTACAGATAATACTGCCACTTACAGTTACAGCTAATACTGTCACTTACAGTTACAGCTAATACTGTCACTAACAGTTACAGCTAATACTGTCACTTACAGTTACAGCTGATACTGTCACTTCCACTTACAGCTAATACTGTCAATTACAGCTAATACTGTCACTTACAGTTACAGATAATACTGCCACTTACAGTTACAGCTAATACTATCACTTACAGTTACAGCTAATATTGTCACAGTTACAGCTAATACTGTCACTTACATTTACAGATAATACTGCCACTTACAGTTAAGCTAATACTGTCACTTACAGTTACAGCTAATACTGTCACAGTTACAGCTAATACTGTCACTTACAGTTACAGCTAATACTGTCACTTACAGTTACAGCTAATACTGTCACTTACAGTTACAGCTGATACTGTCACTTGCAGTTACAGCTGATACTGTCACTTACACTTACAGCTAATACTGTCACTTACAGTTACAGCTAATAATGTCACTTACAGTTACAGCTAATACTGCCACTTACAGATACAGCTAATACTGTCGCAGTTACAGCTAATACTGTCACTTACAGTTACAGCTAATACTGCCACTTACAGTTACAGCTAATACTGTCAAAGTTACAGCTAATACTGTCACAGTTACAGCTAATTCTGTCACAGTTACAGCGAATACTGCCACTTACAGTTACAGCTAATACTGTAACTTACAGTTACAGCTAATACTGTAACTTACAGTTACAGCTAATACTGTCACTTACAGTTACAGCTAATACTGTCACAGTTACAGCTAATACTGCCACTTACAGTTACAGCTAATACTGCCACTTACAGTTACAGCTAATACTGCCAATTACAGTTACAGCTAATACTGTCACTTCCAGTTACAGCTAATACTGTCACTTACATTTATAGCTAATACTGTCACTTACAGTTACAGCTAATACTGTCACTTACAGTTACAGCTAATACTGCCACTTACAGTTACAGCTAATACTGTCACTTACAGTTACAGCTAATACTGCCACTTACAGTTACAGCTAATACTGTTACTTACAGTTACAGCTAATACTGTCACTTACAGTTACAGTTAATACTGCCACTTACAGTTACAGCTAATACTGCCACTTACAGTTACAGCTAATACTGCCACTTACAGTTACAGCTAATACTGTCAGTTACAGTTAATACTGCCACTTACTGTTACAGCTAATACTGTCACAGTTACAGCTAATACTGCCACTTACAGTTACAGATAATACTGTCACTTACAGTTACAGCTAATAATGCCACTACAGTTACAGCTAATACTGTCACTTACAGTTACAGCTAATACTGCCACTTACAGTTACAGCTAATACTGTCACTTACAGTTACAGCTAATACTGCCACTTACATTTACAGCTAATACTGCCACTTACAGTTACAGCTAATACTGCCACTTACATTTACAGCTAATACTGCCACTTACAGTTACAGCTAATACTGCCACTTACAGTTGCAGCTAATACTGTCACTTGCAGTTACAGATAATACTGCCACTTACTGTTATAGCTAATACTATCGCTTACAGTTACAGCTAATACTGCCACTTACAGATACAGCTAATACTGTCGCAGTTACAGCTAATACTGTCACAGTTACAGCTAATACTGCCACCTACAGTTACAGCTAATACTGTCACTTACAGTAACAGCTAACACTGCCACTTACAGTTACAGCTGATACTGTCACAGTTACAGCTAATACTGCAACTTACAGTTACAGCTAATACTGTCACAGTTACAGCTAATACTGCCACTTACAGTTACAACTAATACTGTCACTTACAGTTACAGCTAATACTGTCACTTACAGTTACAGCTAATACTGCCACTTACAGTTACAGCTAATACTGTCACTTACAGTTACAGCTAAGACTGTCACTTACAGTTACAGCTAATACTGTCACAGTTACAGCTAATACTGCCACCTACAGTTACAGCTAATACTGTCACTTACAGTTACAGCTAATACTGCCACTTCAGTTACAGCTAATACTGTCACTTACAGTTACAGCTAATACTGCAACTTACAGTTACAGCTAATACTGTCACAGTTACAGCTAATACTGCCACTTACAGTTACAGCTAATACTGCCACTTACAGTTACAGCTAATACTCTCACTTACAGTTACAGCTAATACTGCCACTTACAGTTACAGCTAATACTGTCACAGTTACAGCTAATACTGTCACTTACGGTTACAGCTAATACTGTCACAGTTACAGTATATTCTATCTGTGGACACCTTGCAGTCGACCCTTCCTCTTCAGATCCCAATTTCCAGACCGTACACGGACACAAGTTTGACGTCGCCCTCATGCTCGCTATATACCCCCCCCCCCCCTTCGTCGTCGTCCCTTATTTTATCACCCCTGTGTTCTGATAATATTAAAGTGAATTTGAAAGCAATGTAGTGGTAAGGTTCCGACCGTATTTATTTTACCCAGGGTAGGGAACACTGACAGGCTGTTGTGAAGACGGTAAAGAACTTTCGGGTTAAGGTGGAGAAGTTGTTGACTGTTATAACGACTATCAGCTTCTCAATACTTCTTCTACAGAATTAGGTTTCGCCCTTCTTACGAAATTAGCGAGTTAGAAGGACTGCGCTTGTAGCCACGTGCTATCAGAAGAACTGTTCTTGTCTGTCAGTCTGTTGGTAAAGTAAATCCCATGCAATCCATGAAGGCGTATGGGGGAGAGTATGGCTCCATTTACTCTTAGCCTCACGCCTCGACCACCTTACCCCCGAGGATAGAACGCCATGTACCCATTGATTGGGACTCTGGGTAGGCCCCAGAGGCGGTCTGGACATTTTGGACAAGAGGTTTTGTTGTTGGTCACTATGCCGACTGAGCTACCCCGGCTTCTATTGTTGAACTAAGGTAAAGCACGTGTGTTATTTGAGGTTCAGTGGCAAGAAGACTGATGTGACGCCTTGTACCTGGTAGATATGCGCCACGCTGTTTCCATTTTCAGGGTAGAAGATTCTGCCATGAGGATTGAGGCAGCAGGTTCCTCCGAAACTGCGGTAGATTCCTGAAGTTAATGGTACTGACTGAAACGTCGGTTGTGTACATTCAGGCTGTCCCAGCAGCCCTGACAGACCTGCACAGCGCCTCCTCTAATGGCGCTAAACCGGTGTGTATCTGCGAGACTGAGTGCCTAAATCATTAACTAATTTTCCCAAGTCGTTAGAACGAAAGGTGCGTCTTGACGCTGAGTGGAGTTGAGTTTGGGGGCTGTCATATTAATGAAGTCGCGTAGCGAGACGACAGGACGTGATTACGACGACTGAATTTTCATGGAGCGCTTGGCGTTAAGTTTCTGGAGAGGTCTTAAGGCTCAGTGTTATCTGACTGTACCACGCGACGGAACTCGTGTGATTCTTACACTATACCGCATTAACCGGGTTGTGTTTGTAATGGAGAGCGAGTGTGTTTACTGTGAGGTGGGAATTCTATCTTGTATGTATTATCTACAGGAATGTGGAATACAGAGGGTTGTTAGGACGTTTCTAGGATTAAATAAAGGAATATTTCAATAATCGTAGATTGTAACACAGTAATGTGTATACTTACTGCACGATAGCTACTGTACATGCTGTTGCCACCTCCAAGAGCATTCCGTTATTTATTGATACAGTTTTGAAAGCTGCCGACCGATACTTTGAATTATACCAAGTCCACTCATTACCATTTTACCATAACGGTATCAATAGATTCGTAATGATTGATGAACCATTTCGATATACAGCCGTGGCTGAGAACAGACAATTCTTTGCAATCATGACGCCACATATGTTGGCTACATGTGTAAACGATCTCTATACAGCGTGTCCCTAGAACCTAGTACTGAGGACACCAGATGTAAATGATCTCTATACAGCGTGTCCCTAGAACCTAGTACTGAGGACACCAGATGTAAACGATCTCTATACAGCGTGTCCCTACAACCTAGTACTGAGGACACCAGATGTAAATGATCTCTATACAGCGTGTCCTAGAACCTAGTACTGAGGACACCAGATGTAAACGATCTCTATACAGCGTGTCCCTAGAACCTAGTACTGAGGACACCAGATGTAAACGATCTCCATACAGCGTGTCCCTACAACCTAGTACTGAGGACACCAGATGTAAATGATCTCTATACAGCGTGTCCCTAGAACCTAGCACTGAGGACACCAGATGTAAACGATCTCTATACAGCGTGTCCCTAGAACCTAGTACTGAGGACACCAGATGTAAACGATCTCTATACAGCGTGTCCCTAGAACCTAGCACTGAGGACACCAGATGTAAACGATCTCTATACAGCGTGTCCTTAGAACCTAGCACTGAGTACACCAGATGTAAACGATCTCTATACAGCGTGTCCCTAGAACCTAGTACTGAGGACACCAGATGTAAACGATCTCTATACAGCGTGTCCCTACAACCTAGTACTGAGGACACCAGATGTAAATGATCTCTATACAGCGTGTCCCTAGAACCTAGTACTGAGGACACCAGATGTAAACGATCTCTTTACAGCGTGTCCCTAGAACCTAGTACTGAGGACACCAGATGTAAACGATCTCTATACAGCGTGTCCCTACAACCTAGTACAGAGGACACCAGATGTAAATGATCTCTATACAGCGTGTCCCTAGAACCTAGTACTGAGGACACCAGATGTAAACGATCTCTATACAGCGTGTCCCTAGAACCTAGTACTGAGGACACCAGATGTAAACGATCTCTATACAGCGTGTCCCTACAACCTAGTACTGAGGACACCAGATGTAAATGGTCTCTATACAGCGTGTCCCTAGAACCTAGCACTGAGGACACCAGATGTAAACGATCTCTATACAGCGTGTCCCTAGTACCTAGTACTGAGGCACCAGATGTAAACGATCTCTATACAGCGTGTCCCTAGGACCTAGCACTGAGGACACCAGATGTAAACGATCTCTATACAGCGTGTCCTTAGAACCTAGCACTGAGTACACCAGATGAATCAAATTGTTTAATCCTAGGGAAAGCTGATGTATCACAAATGTGTGAAAGACTAATTTTGAGTGAAGTTTGAACCTGTGTGGTTCTAAATACTGGATATATAGCTTTAGCACTGCTACACGGGTCACGTGCAGTGTCGGCAGACGAAGTCTCCTCCAAACGACGGACCTAGCTATCACGTGTTACGTGCAGTGTCGGCAGACGGAGTCTCCTCCAAACGACAGACCTAGCTATCACGTGTCACGTGCAGTGTCGGCAGACGAAGTCTCCTCCAAACGACGGACCTAGCTATAACGTGTCACGTGCAGTGTCGGCAGACGTAGTCTCCTCCAAACGACGGACCTAGCTATCACGTGTCACGTGCAGTGTCGGCAGACGAAGTCTTCTCCAAACGACGGACCTAGCTATCACGTGTCACGTGCAGTGTCGGCAGACGAAGTCTCCTCCAAACGACAGACCTAGCTATCACGTGTCACGTGCAGTGTCGGCAGACGAAGTCTCCTCCAAACGACGGACCTAGCTATCACGTGTCACATGCAGTGTCGGCAGACGAAGTCTCCTCCAAACGACGGACCTAGCTATCACGTGTCACGTGCATTGTCGGCAGACGAAGTCTCCTCCAAACGACGGACCTAGCTATCACGTGTCACGTGCATTGTCGGCAGACGAAGTCTCCTCCAAACGACGGACCTAGCTATCACGTGTCACGTGCAGTGTCGGCAGACGAAGTCTCCTCCAAACGACAGACCTAGCTATCACGTGTCACGTGCAGTGTCGGCAGACGAAGTCTCCTCCAAACGACAGACCTAGCTATCACGTGTTACGTGCAGTGTCGGCAGACGAAGTCTCCTCCAAACGACAGACCTAGCTATCACGTGTTACGTGCAGTGTCGGCAGACGAAGTCTCCTCCAAACGACGGACCTAGCTATCACGTGTTACGTGCAGTGTCGGCAGACGAAGTCTCCTCCAAACGACGGACCTAGCTATCACGTGTCACGTGCATTGTCGGCAGACGAAGTCTCCTCCAAACGACGGACCTAGCTATCACGTGTCACGTGCAGTGTCGGCAGACGAAGTCTCCTCCAAACGACAGACCTAGCACTATAACGTGTCACGTGCAGTGTCGGCAGACGAAGTCTCCTCCAAACGACAGACCTAGCTATCACGTGTTACGTGCAGTGTCGGCAGACGAAGTCTCCTCCAAACGACGGACCTAGCTATACGTGTCACGTGCAGTGTCGGCAGACGAAGTCTCCTCCAAACAACAGACCTAGCTATCACGTGTCACGTGCAGTGTCGGCAGACGAAGTCTCCTCCAAACGACGGACCTAGCTATCACGTGTCACATGCAGTGTCGGCAGACGAAGTATCCTCCAAACGACGGACCTAGCTATCACGTGTCACGTGTAGATTCGGCAGACGAAGTCTCCTCCAAACGACGGACCTAGCTATCACGTGTCACGTGCATTGTCGGCAGACGAAGTCTCCTCCAAACGACGGACCTATCTATCACGCGTCACGTGTAGATTCGGCAGACGAAGTCTCCTCCAAACGACGGACCTAGCTATCACGTGTCACGTGCAGTGTCGGCAGACGAAGTCTCCTCCAAACGACAGACCTAGCTATCACGTGTCACGTGCAGTGTCGGCAGACGAAGTCTCCTCCAAACGACGGACCTATCTATCACGCGTCACGTGTAGATTCGGCAGATGAAGTCTCCTCCAAACGACGGACCAGCTATCACGTGTTACGTGCAGTGTCGGCAGACGAAGTCTCCTCCAAACGACAGACCTAGCTATCACGTGTTACGTGCAGTGTCGGCAGACGAAGTCTCCTCCAAACGACGGACCTAGCTATCACGTGTTACGTGCAGTGTCGGCAGACGAAGTCTCCTCCAAACGACGGACCTAGCTATCACGTGTCACGTGCATTGTCGGCAGACGAAGTCTCCTCCAAACGACGGACCTAGCTATCACGTGTCACGTGCAGTGTCGGCAGACGAAGTCTCCTCCAAACGACAGACCTAGCTATAACGTGTCACGTGCAGTGTCGGCAGACGAAGTCTCCTCCAAACGACAGACCTAGCTATCACGTGTTACGTGCAGTGTCGGCAGACGAAGTCTCCTCCAAACGACGGACCTAGCTATAACGTGTCACGTGCAGTGTCGGCAGACGAAGTCTCCTCCAAACAACAGACCTAGCTATCACGTGTCACGTGCAGTGTCGGCAGACGAAGTCTCCTCCAAACGACGGACCTAGCTATCACGTGTCACATGCAGTGTCGGCAGACGAAGTATCCTCCAAACGACGGACCTAGCTATCACGTGTCACGTGTAGATTCGGCAGACGAAGTCTCCTCCAAACGACGGACCTAGCTATCACGTGTCACGTGCATTGTCGGCAGACGAAGTCTCCTCCAAACGACGGACCTATCTATCACGCGTCACGTGTAGATTCGGCAGACGAAGTCTCCTCCAAACGACGGACCTAGCTATCACGTGTCACGTGCAGTGTCGGCAGACGAAGTCTCCTCCAAACGACAGACCTAGCTATCACGTGTCACGTGCAGTGTCGGCAGACGAAGTCTCCTCCAAACGACGGACCTATCTATCACGCGTCACGTGTAGATTCGGCAGATGAAGTCTCCTCCAAACGACGGACCCAGCTATCACGTGTCACGTGCAGTGTCCGCAGACGAAGTCTCCTCCAAACGACGGACCTAGCTATAACGTGTCACGTGCAGTGTCAGCAGACGAAGTCTCCTCCAAACGACAGACCTAGCTATCACGTGTTACGTGCAGTGTCGGCAGACGAAGTCTCCTCCAAACGACGGACCTAGCTATTACGTGTCACGTGCAGTGTCGGCAGACGTAGTCTCCTCCAAACGACGGACCTAGCTATCACGTGTCACGTGCAGTGTCGGCAGACGAAGTCTCCTCCAAACGACGGACCTAGCTATCACGTGTCACGTGCAGTGTCGGCAGACGAAGTCTCCTCCAAACGACAGACCTAGCTATCACGTGTCACGTGCAGTGTCGGCAGACGAAGTCTCCTCCAAACGACGGACCTAGCTATCACGTGTCACATGCAGTGTCGGCAGACGAAGTCTCTTCCAAACGACAGACCTATCTATCACGTGTCACGTGCAGTGTCGGCAGACGAAGTCTCCTCCAAACGTCGGACCTAGCTATCACGTGTCACATGCAGTGTCGGCAGACGAAGTCTCCTCCAAACGACGGACCTAGCTATCACGTGTCACGTGCATTGTCGGCAGACGAAGTCTCCTCCAAACGACGGACCTAGCTATCACGTGTCACGTGCATTGTCGGCAGACGAAGTCTCCTCCAAACGACGGACCTAGCTATCACGTGTCACGTGCAGTGTCGGCAGACGAAGTCTCCTCCAAACGACAGACCTAGCTATAACGTGTCACGTGCAGTGTCGGCAGACGAAGTTTCCTCCAAACGACAGACCTAGCTATCACGTGTTACGTGCAGTGTCGGCAGACGAAGTCTCCTCCAAACGTCGGACCTAGCTATCACGTGTCACATGCAGTGTCGGCAGACGAAGTGTCCTCCAAACGACGGACGTAGCTATCACGTGTCACGTGCATTGTCGGCAGACGAAGTCTCCTCCAAACGACGGACCTAGCTATCACGTGTCACGTGCATTGTCGGCAGACGAAGTCTCCTCCAAACGACGGACCTAGCTATCACGTGTCACGTGCAGTGTCGGCAGACGAAGTCCTCCAAACGACAGACCTAGCTATAACGTGTCACGTGCAGTGTCGGCAGACGAAGTTTCCTCCAAACGACAGACCTAGCTATCACGTGTTACGTGCAGTGTCGGCAGACGAAGTCTCCTCCAAACGTCGGACCTAGCTATCACGTGTCACATGCAGTGTCGGCAGACGAAGTCTCCTCCAAACGACGGACCTAGCTATCACGTGTCACGTGCATTGTCGGCAGACGAAGTCTCCTCCAAACGACGGACCTAGCTATCACGTGTCACGTGCATTGTCGGCAGACGAAGTCTCCTCCAAACGACGGACCTATCTATCACGCGTCACGTGTAGATTCTTCAGACGAAGTCTCCTCCAAACGACGGACCTAGCTATCACGTGTCACGTGCAGTGTCGGCAGACGAAGTCTCCTCCAAACGACGGACCTAGCTATCACGTGTCACATGCAGTGTCGGCAGACGAAGTCTCCTCCAAACGACGGACCTATCTATCACGCGTCACGTGTAGATTCGGCAGACGAAGTCTCCTCCAAACGACGGACCCAGCTATCACGTGTCACGTGCAGTGTCGGCAGACGAAGTCTCCTCCAAACGACGGACCTATCTATCACGCGTCACGTGTAGATTCGGCAGACGAAGTCTCCTCCAAACGACGGACCTAGCTATCACGTGTCACGTGCAGTGTCGGCAGACGAAGTCTCCTCCAAACGACGTACCTAGCTATCACGTGTCACGTGCAGTGTCGGCAGACGAAGTCTCCTCCAAACGACGGACCTAGCTATCACGCTATTCTAAGTAATACAGCAGATTACCAAATTCCCCATCCTGTTCCATTCATTCAGAAAATTTCAAGTTTTTACAACATTCTTTTGGGGGCAGTACGGCAAATCTGAATAAAACATATTGTATTGCCTAATGTTGACAGTGTATTAAACAGCGTCGAAGAAAGTTTGTTCCAGCTTTACCCCCAGGAGCCAACGGACTTGCATGTTGTGTGTGTGTGTTGGTACAGGCCGCCTCAAGGAGTTGTACACTAGGTTATGACGTGAGCCGGATTAGTAAGACCTTACACTGTGAAGTATTACGTCACAAATCATCGACTTTGTCGTGGGTAGTTGCGGTAATTGCTGTCTTTATATAATTATTAACTCTTATCTTGGTTCATTTAAAAGTCATTAAACGAAAGTGTTCTTACGCCTGAGCATGTATATGGATACCTAAGAGGGCACGCCAAAATTAACTTTTCCGGGGCGCGGAACTTAGTAGCTGATTGGTCAGGATTTTACTGTGTTTGCTTTCTTAGTTTCTGTACTTATTTGCTTTGTTACATTATATATAGTTAGCAGACCTGTTGTTTGATGAAATTGGGACGCTTTGGTCAGAAATGTGTTACCGTGTACACCTAAGTCCACGTACCGTGTACACCTAACGTCCACGTACCATGTACACCTAACGTCCACGTGACGTGACAGCATGTCCTTTCCATTATAATGACAAGCTCAAATAACACAACATAATTTAACACAAAGCACAAAATAACAAATTTCCCTTAGAACATCATCAACACTGTTAACAAAAACAAGAACGAAATTCCTACTGAAAAATTCAGCACCAAATGGACCTCATTCACATAAGTTGGCAAACAGATATATCACAAAAATCTTCAACAACAATTTATTTGTAGCCTACATAACAAATAATTCCATCAGCAAGATTCTCAAAGTAAGTAACCAACAAAACACAAAAAAAAAACCAAATTTGAATTACCGTGACTGCGGATTAAAATACATTGGGCAGACCGGCGGCCAATGTTAGGCCAGATTTAATGAACACATGCTATCTTTTCAAAGTAACAATAACAATTTCACGTTTGCACAACATTTACTTGACACTGGGCATGCCATAGGTCCAATATACAGCATTATGCAAATTATACACACAACTAATAAAGGAAGCCACATGAATGCTCTCCACAAATACCATACGTATATACAGGGCATACACAAGAGAATGGTGCGTTGTCAATAGTATTCACTATTGAATCCGCACCATTCTTTTGTGTTATACCCTGTATATACATATATATATGGAAACCAAAAAATTAAATCAAATTAATGACAAAACTAACATTACTGAAAACAAAATATATGATAAAATAGATAAATATGAAACACCATAGATTGTGTCTACAGCTGTACACAGTACTTCACATAACATCACAATTGTGTCTACAGCTGTACACAGTACTTCACATAACATCACACAATTGTGTCTACAGCTGTACATTGTACTTCACATAACATCACACAAGTCATTTCCATATCACATCTAGTACACATGCCTTTATCTGCTTTGTGCCATGTAGACGACATCCGTGACTTTTCCCATTGCACATTGCTCAACATCACACACAACAACTTGCACATCGATCTTCAACACATTTCGTTTTGTCCACGTCTGCTACTGTATACTGCTGTAGTGCGTTGCTATATAAACAGCTAGTTTATCGCACAGTAAGTAATTCCAAACAACATCTCATCATTATGTTACAATCTACATATATCTATATAATACGTTATAATACTTCATTACAGAAAGGCAGTGGATACTCTTCTAAGTCTGCAGTGGAATTTATCACCAGATCTTCTCCTGTCTGACACGCACACGCACACACGCACGCAGTGAGTACACAAACGTAAAAATTGCTACTAAAACGTACACGATTTTCTTCCTGCTACACACTCCAATTTTCCACGTTTTTACTTGGAAAGAATTCCTTGATTATGCGTATGTAAATCACATGATTTTAAACTTCTAATGTAATGTAAGTGATTACAAGAACATCATATTTGTTCCAATTTTAACCACAATTTACCCTATTATATATATATATAAATACATCTCATATGGAGTTTCAACAATATATTTTTCAGACTTTACATACACAAGTTTCTATACAAAAACTTTATTTTTATTCATCACGTAAAACGATTCACAGATAGGTGCATCAGTGGTGTAGAACTGGAGCAGTGCAGAACTAACCACACACGCATGCGACAACAGTCAGAATACCAAACCAGTTAAACATGCGTTACAACAGTCAGAACACCAAACCAGTTAGACATGCGTTACAACAGTCAGAACACCAAACCAGTTAGACATGCGTTACAACAGTCAGAACACCAAACCAGTTAGACATGCGTTACAACAGTCAGAACACCAAACCAGTTAGACATGCGTTACAACAGTCAGAACACCAAACCAGTTAGACATGCGTTGCAACAGTCAGAACACCAAACCAGTTAGACATGCGTTACAACAGTCAGAACACCAAACCAGTTAGACATGCGTTACAACAGTCAGAACACCAAACCAGTTAGACATGCGTTACAACAGTCAGAACACCAAACCAGTTAGACATGCGTTACAACAGTCAGAACACCAAACCAGTTAGACATGCGTTACAACAGTCAGAACACCAAACCAGTTAGACATGCGTTACAACAGTTAGAACACCAAACCAGTTAGACATGCGTTACAACAGTCCCAGTTGCTCAGCAAGGCGACACACACTTACGTTGCAGATATTGCAGACAAGCCTTGCATGAATTCTGCATTGTTGCCTTCTACCACAACGTTACAAAATTCAGTCAACAAAGAGCTGAGTCAACGTGACAAGGGCGTTCGTGTACAGTGTTGTCAGACTGCATTTGATATGGCACAGGATAACCCTGATTTTATGAACTCCCTTGTAATGAGTGAAGAGGCAAGTGTTTGCTAAAGGGGTTTGTGAATAAACAGCACTTTAGGTGTTGGACACCCAAAATTCCACAAGAAATTCATGAAAGTGAGAAAATTGTCGTGTGGTGTGCAGTTGGAACAGTGGGTGTCATCGAACCGTATTTTTTTTAATGATGACAGGGAAGCCGTGACTGTGAATGCAGAACGATACACACAATTGATGACAGATTATCTTATCGCCGAGATACAACAACGTCAGACTTAGATACAGATACAACAGATACATTTGGTCTATTTATAGAAGCACCCATAAGGGGCATTTGGATATGAAACGTCACCAAACATATGATATGATTTTAACAATCAACTGTCATTCTTAATAGAATACATAAAACTATGGTTAAAACATAATACAACGATAAAAGATATAATTCTATACAATAAACAGTCAACTTATATATTTCTAAAATCATCATACTAAAAACACATTCTTATTGAAACTTCATCAGGCCTCATCTCATATAAGTGTTGGATCATAAAAGAAATCTTTAAGTTAATAATAGGCTTTATTAACTAATTACTTTTTCAAAGTTGATATAACACGTTTTTTTATCCCCTAAACATTCTGCAATGTAGTCAGGTAACTCATAAAGACCTTTAATACTCACATAGTACACTCCATCTGATGCATTGTAAGATTAGCTGTGGTTTATGCAATTGCAATTTATTTCTCGTATTAATACGTCAACTGAAAATTAAATGTATAAATTTCCAATATTACAAAATTTCATTAAGTATGTATGTATTGTGAAGTAATGTCAGTATGTTTCGTAAGGTAATGATCAGTATCTCATTCATGAAATACGTTATGATAAGTTCTAGATCCAGTCATATTCTGATTTTTTTAACTGAAACATGTCAGTTAATGCCTTACGCGTACTGCATAATTAGGGTAGCAAATAAAGTCTAGATGCCAGTCAAACTGCTGAATGTATTGTGGTTTGGTATTACACGGCGTGGGTAAATATTTACCGACGTTTGGCAACTGCTCCCAATTTATCTACTGAAGATGGTACGACATGTGAAAGTCTAAATAAAGCCTAAATGAGACCAGATTACTCAAATGGGAAGCTGAAGTCAATGTAAATGGTACATGTATCTAACTGCTAAATGGTAACATGTATCTAACTGCTAAATGGTACATGGAATCTAACTGCTAAATGGTACATGTATCTAACTGCTAAATGGTACATGTATAATCTAAACATGACTAATATGGTACATGTATCTAACTGCTAAATGCGTACAATGTAATCTAACTGCTCACTTTGGCAGTAGTTTTAGAGTACGATTCTTCCAGTTCAAGTGTTTGTCTAATTCTAACACAATAAATTTAATGTTAGTAGCTGCTTTCATAGTCTTATTTTGACAAGCATTTCGGAGATGATTACAACTAAATTTAATTATATATGTCTTATCTATATTTAAGGATAACCCATTAACTGAAAACCATTCACATAAAGTCAAGTATCCTTATCATTTAGGGCTTAACGATTATTTTAAAATATATTTAAAATGTTGTAATATAAAATCCTTAATATGAGTTTCGTTCAACTTTCGTAATAAATTAATAAATTGTTGGTTTAAGATTGTGGACTGTTTGTTTAAATAACTGGCTGTTGGTTCTGTATATACAGGGCATACATAAAAGAATGGTGCGGTTTCAATACACATTTCTATTGAATCCGCACCATTCGTTTGTGTATGCCCTGTATAGGTAATCGGTTACGTGAATCGTGTTCTGTTTGTTTTGTGAGTGTCCAGTGGTGTAGTTAGTACTGACTGGCTGTCTTGTGCTTTGTCACAAATCACAAGACAGGCAGTCAACTTATTTAATTTATTTAACTCATCTACAATTATATATATTGATAAACAACTCATAAACAAATGAAAAAAAACCCAACACTCAAACACTTTTATACAGACCCCAACACGTTTCGAAGCCATAGTGCATCTTAAGGGGGGCACTAGAATAAAGAACAGTTCAAAAGACACTTAGAAACATACAGCACGGTTGTCAGATTGTTCATTAAAATATTATCGTCACATCACACAAGTTAACGCAGCATGTTGGTGTGTTGGTGGGTATTGTGTGTTGCAGAATACAAGCGCCAGACTAACTGTGTAGCATAATGTGGGTTTCGTCCTACAACTCACTTTTTGCAAGTTTGAAATATTAATAAACCTTTCTAATTTTCATATTCTTGTAACATTTTGTATACGTTTAAATTACGTCTTTCTGCTGCTGCGTGCCACGCAGTGTTGCCATCCTCGTATTTGGCTAGTAACAATTCTCTTAAATCATTTGGTTTTAATTCAGCTTCCTTAGCCCAAATCTATAATGCGTGTAATTAAACTTAACGGCCTTTACTACTGCCTTCTACGCGGTGATGCCATACTTGTCTGTGGCTAGTAACGATTTACTTAACTATATAGGCGTTAGTTGTGCTTCCTGAGGCCAAATTCATAATGGTTCTAATACATCTATATTGCCTGTTTCTGCTACTTCGTGCAACGCGGTCCTGCTGTCCTCGTCTTTGGTTAGTAAACAATTTACTTAACTCATTTGGTTTCAGTTCTGCTTCCTTAGCCCAACTCCATAATGCCTCTAATGCCTCTCAATTGAACCTATTTGCTGCCTCGTGCCACGCAGTGTTGCCATCCTCGTCTTTGGATACTAACAATTCTCTTGACTTATTTGGTTTTAGTTCTGCTTCCTTAGCCCAACTCCATAATGCATCTAAATGTTTTCTTTCTGCTGCTATGTACAACACGGTCTTTCCGAACTCGCCTTTGGTTAGTAACAATCCACTTAACTCATTTGGATTTAGCTGTGCTTCTTTAGCCCCACTCCATAAAGCCTTTAATACCTCTAAGTTGCCACTCTCTCCTGCTCCGTGCCACACGGTGTTGCCTTATTTGTCTTTGGTTAGTAACAATTAAGTAAACTCATTTTGATTCAGTTCTGCTTCCTTAGCCCATTTCCGTAATGACTCAAATAACTCTAAATTGCCATGCCTTGCTACTGCGTGCCACACGGTGTTGCCATATTTGTCTTTGGTTAGTAACAATTCACTTAACACATTTGGCTTTAGTTCTGCCTCCTTAGCCCAACTCCATAATGACTCAAATAACTCTAAATTGCCACTTCTTGCTGCTGCGTGCCACACGGTGTTGCCATATTTGTCTTTGGTTAGTAATAATTCACTTAACTCATTTGGCTTTATTTCAGCTTCCTTAGCCCAACACCAGAATGACTCAAATAATTCTAAATTGCCACTTCTTGCTGCTGCGTGCCACACGGTGTTGCCATATTTGTCTTTGGTTAGTAACAATTCACTTAACTCATTTGGCTTTAGTTCTGCTTCCTTATCCCAACTCCATAATGACTCTAATAATTCTAAATTGCCACTTCTTGCTGCTGCGTGCCACATGGTGTTGCCATATTTGTCTTTGGTTAGTAACAATTCACTTAACTCATTTGGCTTTAGTTCTGCTTCCTCAGCCCAACTCCATAATGACTCTAATAATTCTAAATTGCCACTTCTTGCTGCTGCGTGCCACACGGTGTTGCCATATTTGTCTTTGGTTAGTAACAATTCACTTAACTCATTTGGCTTTAGTGCTGCTTCCTTAGCCCAACTCCATAATGACTCTAATAATTCTAAATTGCCACTTCTTGCTGCTGCGTGCCACATGGTGTTGTCGAATTCGTCTTTGACCAGTAACAATTCGATTAACTCATTTGGTTTCAGTTGTGCTTCCTTAGCCCAACTCCACAATGACTCAAATAACTCTAAATTGCTGCTACTTGCTGATGCGTGCCACACGGTGTAGCCATATTGGCGTTTGGTTAGTAACAATTCACTTAACTCATTTGGCTTTAGTTCTGCTTCTATAGCCCAACTCCATAATGACTCAAATAACTCTAAATTGCCACTTCTTGCTGCTGCGTGCCACACGGTGTTGCCATATTTGTCTTCGATTAGGAACAATTCACTTAACTCATTTGGTTTTAGTTCTGCTTCCTTAGCCCAACTCCATAATGACTCAAATAATTCTAAATTGCCACTTCTTGCTGCTGCGTACCACACTGTGTCGCCGAAATAGTCCACTGTTAGTAACAATTCACTTAACTCATTTGGTTTTAGTTCTGCTTCCTTAGCCCAACTCCATAATGACTCAAATAACTCTAAATTGCCACTTCTTGCCGCTGCGTGCCACACGGTTTTGCCATATTTGTCTTTGGTTAGTAACAATTCACTTAACTTCTTTGGTTTTAGTTCTGCTTCCTTAGCCCAACTCAGTAATGCCTCTGATAGCTCTAAATTGCCTCCTTCTGCTGCTTCGTGCCACACGGTGTTGCCATATTTGTCTTTGGTTAGTAACAATTCACCTAACTCATTTGGTTTTAGTTCTGCTTCCTTAGCCCAACTCCAGAATGACTTAAATAACTCAAAATTGTGTTCTTTTTCTTCTCCGTGACACACATTGTTTCCGAATTTGTCTTGGGTTAGTAACAATGCAGTTAACTCATTTGGTTTAAGTTGTGCTTCCTTAGCCCAACTCCATAATGACTTAAATAACTCTAAATTGCCTTTGTTTGCTGATGCGTGCCACACGGTGTCGCCCAATTCGTCTTTGGCCAGTAACAATTCGATTATTTCATTTGGTTTCATTAGTGCTTCCTTAGCCCAACTCCGTAATGACTTAAATAACTCTAAATTGCCTTTTCTTGCTGCTGTGTGCCACACGGTGTTGCCGAAATTGTTTTTGGTTAGTAACAATTCACTTAATTCATTTGGTTTCAGTTGTGCTTCCTTAGCCCAACTCCATAATGCCTCTAATACCTCTAAATTGCCTCTGCTTACTGCGTTCTGCCACGCGGTTTTGCCATACTTGTCTGTTGCTAGTAACAGCATATCCTTGAGCACATGTGTCTCAACTTTGTGTTTCTTTAGCAAAAGCACACAGTTCCTTTAGTACAGCCGCACTCTTTTCAATAGCCATGTGCAAAACAGTTTTCCCATCGCGATCCCGACCTAACAATAATGTATTCTGTAACTCCCTGAGGTTTAGTTGTGCTTCTTTAGCACAAGCCCACAGTTTACCCAATATCTCTGCACTGCATTTTTTCGCTGCCAGGTGCCAGGCTGTTTCTCCATCCCGTGATTGTACAAGCACCAAATTTTCCTTTAACTCATTTCGGTTCATTAGCACTTCTTTAGCACATCGCCATATTTTCTCTACAACCTCTTCATTACAGCTTTCTGCTGCCATGTGCCAGACGGTTTTTCCATCCGCATCTTGCGCTAGCAACATCTCTTTCTTTAACTCTTCTGCGTATATTTGGGTCTGTTTAGCCGAATTCCACAGTTTCTCTGACGATTTTATGTGGTCTCTCTCTGTGGTCAAGTGCGAGGCGGTTTCATCTGACGTGTCCTTTATTAGAGGCAGGCTACATGTGACAGTAGGCGTCACTTCGTCAACACATTCCCATATCTTTTGTAATGCCTCTGCATTGCCTTCATTTGCTGCCATATGCCAAGCGGTTAGTCCCCAAGTGTCTGTGGCTAACAACATCTTCCTTAGAGCGTTTGAATGTTCTCCTGATTTTAGGCTGTTTAATAAAAATCCAATAATATGAGTGTTATCTTCTCTCGCTGCTCGGCTTATTGCTGTGTGGTGTAAACCTATCAGACGACTAAGTACTTCTCCCTCATTCCACTCTTGATTGAGAATTTCTCCGTACTCTTTCAAGGCCTCATTCGATGGCTTAGATTTTTCCAATAATCCATCCAAAAAGGCTCTAATTACATGACAGTCTCTTCGTAACAAAATTATATTGAGTAAAAACTCCTGCACTTGTATGTGTTGCTTAGTTCTCTTTGTCAGTTGGTTTATTAGGAAGTCAGCCACATAATACTCAGCAAAAGTGCGGTGGATAAACTGCGACTTACCGTCGTGGTTTATCTGCACTATCCCAATCATAGCCAACTTTTCAGCATCTGGAGAATTAGATTCGTGATTAATTTGCAGACGTGTCACCTGATCCTCAGTAAACAACGCCTGTAAGGCTAATAGTGATGCTGTAATTGTATGTCTTGTACAGAGTTCTCGTACCCTGTGCAGCCACGTTACCTGCTGGTATTTTGGACTTTTCCTTAAAAAATACGTCATATTTGATGTCAGTAAATCGTCCGTATAACCCCAGCAAGTCTAGCTTGTGCTGTAAATCAGGCTCGGAATTCTGTGACCTGTAAAATGATATAAATTCCTCTTGAAAAGCCTCGGCGAGCATGCGGGTTTGTAATGGGATGCCGGCGAAGTCTTTGTCCTTATCGCTAATTGACTGTGCCAACTTCCTGATTAATGCTGTAGCGTAAATTTCTAACTTTCTTTCGTGGCTTCAAGTTTTGAATTTTGATGCCAGAATTTCTAAGAAATTCAACTTGCTCAACTTCAGTGAAGGGCTTAAGTGTGTAGGCCAGCTGTTGTAGGTAGTCCTCCAATTCCTCTCTGAGGTGCGGTCGAGTGGTGACCCACAGCTGCTGTAACGAAGTCTGCTTCAGAACTTGCAGCATATCAATGACCGTCTGTTTGTAGCTGGGACTGATTTCATCAACACCGTCGAACATTATTACTACTTTGTTAGTTTCATTTCCTTCAAAGTTCTTCTTAAACAACTCCTTCTCTAAACGAGATTCAAGCTTTAGCACTTCCTTTGATAGAAATTCAAGTACCCTTTCTTTATCCATCTTCTTTCCTTTCTGAGCCTCGAGTTGTTCCGTATAGCCATTTAAATCAATTCTCACCAACCAATGGGCTGGAAATGTTTCCTGGATTTGCTCAGACAGATCGGCCAGTACGGTGCTTTTACCCATACCTGCTTTGTCGGCAATTAGCATGACCCTCTGGTGCCTTGCTTGCTCCAAAGCTTGTCTAAATCCTTAGGACCATAAGAGTGGGATTTCTGGGGATCAGTATATTTACGTAATGTCTTTAAATTCCCTTGCGACTGCTGCCAAATTAGTTCCCCTGACTTGTCCTTAACCAGCCAATGCACATTGCTCTTTGGATTCTGCTGACAGAGTTGTTTGAATTCCAGTTTATCATTAGCCAGTAAATCAGCAAATTTTCCTTCTCTTTTATCACTTCAATGTCCTGTCTAATAACAATGTTGTTATGAAAAGTTCTATCGATATAGTACGTCTGATTGTAACCACTGCAAGCAGACGGTACAGGTTCCTTACCAATTCTGATCTCCGGTTCTTGTAACAAATTAGCCAGGGGAAAGGAATTTGTCACTGATTCAGCACATGTGAGTTGATTTAAGGCAACTATTGTGCCTTGAAATATTACTGCCTTCTCTAATATTTTTGTCTGTGAACTGCGGGTCAAATAACTCCAAGTTAACTGTACATCTGTTGTTCTCAATCCTTCACCTAGGTTTGTTGTAGCTGTTTGTTCTAGAAAATCAGCGATGCTATCTTCTGATTGCGTGGTCAGAATGATTTTTATAGTCCTCTTCTGTTTCAGAATATTGAACAATTCCTTGAACATGTCTCTTAGCTCATCATTAATTGGCTGATTTGTCTCGAACGCCATCATCAGTAGATGCGGTGTTTTCATTGATGCCAATAATGCACTGAAATTTATCATTCGATTGACCTTTAACAACCGCTTTAATTTCAGTACGGTACAGTCACCTGCACTGAAGCAATTGGACCGTACAGGCTGTCTTTTGGAACACCCGATAAACCTTGGCTACCCTGTCCAAACGTCCCCATCAATCATTCGTAACTGCCAAATTTGTTGGTCACTTGTGAGAAATTCTTCTAAACCCAAAGCGCCGGGATTAAAATCAAGTGCGCTTTGTTGAATCGTTTCGATATAACGCTGAGTTTCGTACTGATAAACCCTACTTCTTATCTGGGATGATGATAATTTGTCCTTTATGTTCTCTTTAATGTGCGGGAAGAGTCGAACCAAACGCTTCACATAGGGAATCAGGGCTTGCAATGTGCTAGCGTCTGGACAGCGAACACTTTCATTGCCAAGCTCAAAGTTTCGTAACTTTTGTTCAGCTTCCTGTTGGGCCTCAGTATTATTCATTACAGAAAACAAATCGTCAGGCTTAAAGAATTCCGGCACGTGACGTAACCAACGATAAAGCTCCAGAAACCCCCGCTCTCCTCTGTAAAATTGCTTAGATTTTTTGCGCATTCGTCGTAAGCCTTAGTTTGATAGCGAAGCTGGTGGTAACCCTTGGGCACGTTGCTAAGGACAGTGTCCATTACCTCAGGGTGGTAATTATTAAGATGCTCTGCCAATTTAAAGAAATCATTGTATTCTCTACCACCCGTTAAGCCTGCACTAACAGGCCAATCGATCACCTCTTGTATTTTTAGTTCATCTTTATCGTCTTTACGTATTTGCCCCGTTTTGGGATCAAAGGCTTCCACAATTTTATCTATGTTATGTGTTTTTGGAGTGTAGGTTAGAGTACGGTTTCTCCAGGAGTTCATGTGAGACAAGTCAATAAATATTCTATAGACTGTCCCTAAATGGGAGTTACAGGTATTAACGCGATTTGGAGCAGACAGATAACTAGTGATGTCTAAGTGCTGTAAGTTAATGGAACGTCCGTGCAGGCGTACATCAAGTTTGTCGGTCATTTGTGACAACATGTCTTTGCAGCCTGGACTATCGAAAACTACTGTGTGTGGATGGTAACTGTGTGGGACATCATGACTGTCTTGGACAGTGCTGCTTGCAGATGGTTCGTGTTCTTCTCTTGTAAGTCTTTTAATAAATATACCATTTCTCACTGCAAGGTATTTAGTGGTAATGGTAGTGACTTGCGCCAGCCAACCCCCTAACGAGTGACCGGTGAAGAACAGTTCGAAACTGACGCCCTTTTCTTGTTCTATTTCTTGCAGAACTGCGACCACCTTATTAGCAAATGTGCTGGCAGAACTCATTTGATTAACGTAGTTGTTAAAATAAACACCTCTAATATCCGTTACAAGAGCACCTACAATTTTAGGATCAGTCCCTCGATGAGCAATCACCACTTGCTGATGTTCCGGGTGCCAGTAAGCTGTTCCGAAATAGTCGTTCCTTGCCCCAAAACGAGCTGCTGTCGTTAGCAACTTCCAGCCGTCAGGAGGTTCAGGCTCTTCGCGTTGGTAGTCAGTGTATGCCATGTTTGCAAACTGGGCTAAGACATGGGGCGTGGGGAAAGCGGGCGTTGCTTTGAGTTGATTAATGGCGGAAGAATCTTTGTTTTTATAAAACTCGTCGATTCGACGCTTAAAGTCACCGTGGCTCAATTTCAGCTCTGTATCTACTTTTAGTTCTCCTGAGAAAGGCGGTAGAACAGTTGTCACTGCTTGTTTGTCAGTCGCAGCTGCATGTGAGCTGCTGTGGCATACCGATAATTTATTGGGATTGGCCTCAGCCGGCTGAAAGCTTTGTGGCGCTAATCTCTCTCTCTCCGAGTGGGGCCAATGTCCCCTTAGTCCTGTGGGTTCGTTATGTACTACGGTCTGTGATAGTATGGGAACAAAATGACCATGACCTTCATTCAAAAGATGAATGACACCATGTTCTTTGTATAGGTTGGTACTTTCATCCATTGTAACGACCCTTGGCCCAGAACTGTCTACTAGCTGTGGTGAGATGACGTCTTGGCTATCTGCAGTTTGCTTTTCAAGTAAATGCAGTTTTATCCCATATATTTTACAAAGCATACGCCCTTCAATATCTGGCCTTCCCCAGATAGCCGAGTCTTCCTTTAACTTAGCCAGGTAACTTTCAAAACTGCTTCCTGTTGCATATCCTCCCGTGCTAGCATTCTCTGCAATTGCTTGGAGCCACGTCGTGCCTGTTTGGCTATCATAAATACCATCCTGGTTGTCTCTGGCATAATCACAACAGCTCTGTCGTAACGACTGCACACTGAACGGTCCGTCACGGACACACAGCGCACTCATTTCTTGCGCCACGGCGTCAAACAAACTGTCGGCTCCCTCTAAAGCTTCTCCCAATAAAAAACCACTACAGAGCCATTCTGCCTGTGAAATATGTCTTTTCAGTGCACCAATGATCTGTACATGATTACGTTCTGCTGCCAAATCTAAAGGAGTTTTTCCATCGCCATTTTTAATGACAGTGTTTGCTCCTTGAGTAAGCAGAAAGTTAACTAACTCCAACTCATTTTTGTTAACTGCCAAGTGTAAAGCTGTGTTCCAATTATCGTTACCATCTTGTGCATCGATATCAGGTTGCGGATTTTTTGTAAGAAGATTTTGAAGCTTCTCTAGTTTCTGTTTTATGGAAATATTCCTTTTGCGTATGATATTAAACAGTTTCGCATTAATCTCTAACTGTTCACTATTAGAACGCTGGTACCGGTTATTCATAGCTGTGCGTTCCATTGTTGTACCGTACAGATGGGCTGTAGTAAGTGATTGCCACAGAAACTGGACACATACAGAATAATTTGATATTTGTCTTGTGCACTATAAAGAAAATTTTGTTGTTAAACTTTACCCAAAATTTCAACAAAATTTAAACAAGCAATGAATTACGCAGACATGCAATATCAGTTACTTGTGTGTGTGCGTCTAATCAAGTAACTGATTGCTTTTCTTATTTAAATCTGCTGAAAGTATAATTAAATATCAAACTGCTGTAATTAAATGCTTCATGCGACATGCAACATCGATCTGCACAAAAAGGAACTTGTCTATTGCGATGCACAATATTGTGATTGTTATCGTTGGCACTGGTCCAACAGCCTCTAGCACGTGGCCTGATGCTGTTGATTTATTACAGTTTTAATGTAAGTTTTCAGCCCTTTCTGAACACCCCAGTGTTACCTGCAATATCGTCACTAACAGCTACTAACATCTTCTACTGGCATCGCCTTATCTAACGTCTGTAGTGACATTTACTGCGTGCAGTTTGGACACCTCGCCTCAGCCTGGGGGACACCAATGTTGTACAGGCGCACTGTGGAAAGCAATTTGACATGGAACTGACAGCTGACAGACAGGAAACTTCAGTACACAGACTGATGACATTACATGCTTACTGACAGCAGGTGAAGCACACAGTGGTCACTGTCACTGAAGTGTCCAGTGCTGCTTACGGCCGCTCTGCAGACGCAAGGAACGTCCTAGGTCCTGTACGGCGTCACGTCAGTAAGATGTGGCAGTCAACATTGTTGCCATTTAAACAGTGCTGTACCGAAGATCCTACAGTGATGCCAACTGCCACTAAACCACAGCCGTCGTGACATCAGAGGTGCTGATTGCTCAGTCCGAAATTATCGCGAAATATTTCGGAGTTACAGCATTGTCTTCACTGAAGCCTCTGCAGACCTGTCAACAGGATAATGACATGTAATGTAATGCTATAAGCTGACTGGTGCAATGCTGCTGATCTGCTGAGGCTCCTGCGATACATGTCAGCTGTCACACTGCTCATATCACACTACAGACACGTGTTTACTTGCACTGCAATGTCACACGTGACTGTATGAACAAGCAAGAGCCATCACAGTCACTAATGTTGCGCTACATGTCAGCTGTCACACTGCTCATATCACACTACAGACACTGTTTACTTGCACTGCAATGTCCACGTGACTGTATGAACAAGCAAGACCATCACATCACTGATGTCAGCACCTCTGTTGTAAGCGTTTACACTACACAGACAGTACAACTGCTGGAAGGAAGTATTGTGGACTTTTTAAGGCATTATCCTACCGGTTTACTGAGGAAATGCACGAAAATTCTAATTCTCTTGTGGATTATCCTGGAAGACATTTGAAGTCACACAGCATTAATGCAACATTACCTGGCAAGACGTAGCATGTGACATATATTTAGTACAGTCCAACAAGACTGCTTAACCCTGAAGATGAAGGCAACACGACACTCCGAAGCATCCGGTAGTGCGTCACATTTCACAGGAAGCAAACAATAGCACACGTCAGCAACACAGCTGACAGAACCTGACATTCGCAACAGCAAAGTCTGCTGACTGAACTTCCCACTTCCATAAGCGATCGTCCTACTAACAATGTCTCAGCCAATACAGTCACAAAGTAACTGTCTACAGTACTGTTTTGTTATTAAGGTGTCTTGCGTGAATTGTTTCAGTTCAACAGTTGAAACCTTTACTCAAAATGGCGGCCTACCTAATTTGTTTGTAACGAATCAGCAAACTGTGGCTCAAGTCACAATGCTGACACAAGCTATGGCTTGGGAGGTTTTATAATGAAGGCAACAAATTCTGAATGTACATTGGTTTGTACTTTAGTGCCTTTATTTGTCACTGATGAATTCTCCAGTATGGCTAGCATTGCGCCGCCATACCACTGAAATGGAGGAAAGGATTTATCTCTGTATATGAAAGCCATTACAGTGCTGCACTGCAGTGTTGTACAATGTAACTTGCACAGTACAAAATACATCACGAATTTAACAGTTTTATTGTGATGGCAGTAAATTATATTTGTGAAACGTGACTTCATATTTCGATAAACATAATCTAAATATTCACGCAAATTTCATCACATTATTAATTTAAGTGTATTTTTTACACTAAACATCTCTAAATTTAAATCATAACCCTCCAACCCCCTTTGTTTGTATCTCCACCTTGCTGTGGTAGAGGGGCTTGTGAGTTCCAGTGACCCTGAGAGCTAAGCCGGCGGTAGCATTGCTACCAGTAGGGTCTCCCAAGCCGGACAGATCAAGAGGGTAGGAACCAGACGAACAGAGATGCCTAGGAGATGGGAAATCCAATAAAAACTCCCCTGATGCCGGAAGTAGCGACATCAGTAGCGACTTGAAGCAAGAGCAAATGATGCTCGAGATGGTTCATGATCGTGTAACAACAGGCGTGACCAGAGCTTTGTGAACGGCTGCTGTACTGCGATGTGGAAAGCGAATGGAAAAACTGCCACATTATTACTTTTACTGGATAGTCCCTTCCAGAAACAGAGACAAATGCGAGATGCTTCCTCTGGAGACAAAACAATCCGGAGGTGAAATACTCCCCCATTCGGATCTCCGGGGGTGGGGGGAGTGTTTCTAGGGGAGACACCACGCGGTAAGAGTTACAGCGAGGTAATACAGACAGAAGCAGAAGGAACAGCACAGCTACAAGAAAGGCACTTGGAACGTAAGGACATTGAGTCAAGGAGGAAAACTAGAAAATTTGAAGAAAGAGATGCAGAAGAACGCAGTGTCTGTGTTAGGTGTTGGTGAAGTGTGGTGGAGGGGTCAAGGTGAAATAAGAAGTGGTGATTGTACAGTGTATTATTGTGGTGGTGACAGTGCTGAAAGTGGTGATTATACAGTGTATTATTGTGGGGGTGTCAGGCTGAAAGTGGTGATTATACAGTGTATTATTGTGGGGTGACAGTGCTGAAAGTGGTGATTATACAGTGTATTATTGTGGGGTGACAGTGCTGAAAGTGGTGATTATACAGTGTATTATTGTGGGGGTGACTGTGCTGAAAGTGGTGATTATACAGTGTATTATTGTGGGGTGACAGTGCTGAAAGTGGTGATTATACAGTGTATTATTGTGGGGTGACAGGGCTGAAAGTGGTGATTATACAGTGTATTATTGTGGGGTGACAGTGCTGAAAGTGGTGATTATACAGTGTATTATTGTGGGGGTGACAGGTGCTGAAAGTGGTGATTATACAGTGTATTATTGTGGGGGTGACAGTGCTGAAAGTGGTGATTATACAGTGTATTATTGTGGGGTGACAGTGCTGAAAGTGGTGATTATAAGTGTATTATTGTGGGGGTGACAGGCTGAAAGTGGTGATTATACAGTGTATTATTGTGGGGTGACAGTGCTGAAAGTGGTGATTATACAGTGTATTATTGTGGGGTGACAGGCTGAAAGTGGTGATTATACAGTGTATTATTGGGGGTGACAGTGCTGAAAGTGGTGATTATACAGTGTATTTTGTGGGGTGACAGTGCTGAAAGTGGTGATTATACAGTGTATTATTGTGGGGTGACAGTGCTGAAAGTGGTGATTATACAGTGTATTATTGTGGGGTGACAGTGCTGAAAGTAGTGATTATACAGTGTATTATTGTGGGGTGACAGTGCTGAAATGGTGATTATACAGTGTATTATTGTGGGGTGACAGTGCTGAAAGTGGTGATTATACAGTGTATTATTGTGGGGTGACAGTGCTGAAAGTGGTGATTATACAGTGTATTATTGTGGGGTGACAGTGCTGAAAGTGGTGATTATACAGTGTATTATTGGGGGTGACAGTGCTGAAAGGGTGATTATACAGTGTATTATTGTGGGGTGACAGTGCTGAAAGTGGTGATTATACAGTGTATTATTGTGGGGTGACAGTGCTGAAAGTGGTGATTATACAGTGTATTATTGTGGGGTGACAGGCTGAAAGGGTGATTATACAGTGTATTATTGTGGGGTGACAGTGCTGAAAGGGGCGTAGCAATTGTGGTGCATAAAAGCGTAGTGAAAAGTGTTGTTAAAAGAGTGTGTATAGTGACAGACTGATTGCTGTTAAGTTGAAGGCAGAACCGGTAAGTATTTTGACAGTGCAAGTGTACATGGCAACATCGGAGTGAAGATGACGCAAGTGGAAGAGTTGTATGATGTAGTTGAAGAAATTCTTGAAGAGGATGGAAAGGGTGCGACAAACACGATTATAATGGGAGATTGGAACAGTGTGGTTGGAGATAAAGCACATCACAACACTGTTGGACCGTGTGACTGGGAAGGAGGAATCAGAGAGGTCAAATGCTTATTGACTTGTGTGAAAGATATGGACTTGTTATAACAAACACGTGGTTCAAAAAGAGGTTCTTGATGAGGTAGAGACAAGGAAAGCCAGTGGAATTACACCGGAGATATGATCATGTTAAAACGGGATGAACGGAAGGAAATGGAAGAATTGTCACAAACAACGAAGAAAGGAATCAAGGAAGGGCAGAACTACAGAAGTGTCTAAAACTGGAGGGAACGTCGAAAGAGAGCACACAGGAAACGTCCGAAGAAGGATCTACTCAGAGAGAGCATTAGACGACAGCAAGATATAGAATTGCAAAAGAGACAGGACGTTATGATGTAATGTACATGAAGACAAGGAGCGAGGTTGGAGAGAAAACCGTTGTGTTCAACTTTACAGCGAGTACCTTACCAAGGAACTTTGAAGGGTTTGGAGACTTGAAAATAGGAGGACAAGTAATTGGCACTGTGAAATATGCAGATGACCTTGTGCTACTGGCTAGGGAAAAAACGGTGCTACAGGGTGTGGTTGATAGACTGAGTGAAATTGGAAGACGTTATGGAATGGAAATGAATGTGGGAAAAACTAAGGTAATGAGAATCTGAAGGCAACCGTAACCAATGAAAATTATGATAGATCAAAATCAATTGGAGAATATGGAATATTTCAATTATTTGGGTAGCATGATAACAAATGATGCAAGGTGTACACGTGAAATTAAATACAGAATGCCATGGTCAAACAGCATTCAACAGGAAGAAGTATCTTTTCACTAGCAAACTGAACTTAAATTTAAGGAAGAAACTAGTAAAGTGCTACATTTTGAGCATAGCTTTGTGTGGTGCTGAAACGTGGACACTTCGGAAGTGGATCAGAAGTATCTGGAAAGTTTTGATATGTGGTGCTGGAGAAGAATGGAGAAGATCAGTTGGACCGATCGTGTGAGAAATGAAGAAGTATTACATAGAGTGAAGGAGGAGAGGATATCGTACATACAATAAAAAGAAGAAAGGCTAACTGGATTGGTCACATCTTGCGTAGAAACTGCCTTCTGAAACATGTGATTGAAGGAAAGTTAGAGGGAAGGATAGAAATGACGGGAAGACGAGGGAGAAGACGTAAGCAGCTACTGGATGACTCTCCAATGTCCATTGTTTCAGGTTTTTATTCCGTCTCTCAATTCACACGTAAGCACTACCTGACTACAAACGTCACATCCGCCAATCTTACCGCTCCCTTCAAGCTTACTTTACTTAACCAGATAAGATAATATTTGTTCCGTTGTACAGCCACGGTGACAAAACGTCTTTACATCAGTGTCTTATGTAGAAGTTTTATGTTATGGATTTTACGTATAAACTGTTTATTTGACATTATGAGTTTTTGTGACGGGATTGAGATGTGAACGTGAGCGATTGTTAGTTGTAATTTTGTTTTGTATGTTTCTGCTTTGTTATGCACAGCCTGATGATGGCTGACTTAAAGTCGAAACGTGTACATGTAGCTGTGTGTTATACATGTAGCTGTGTGTTATACATGTAGCTGTGTGTTATACATGTAGCTGTGTGTTATACATGTAGCTGTGTGTTGTACATGTAGCCGTGTGTTGTACATGTAGCTGTGTGTTGTACATGTAGCTGTGTGTTATACATGTAGCTGTGTGTTATACATGTAGCTGTGTGTTATACATGTAGCTGTGTGTTATACATGTAGCTGTGTGTTATACATGTAGCTGTGTGTTATACATGTAGCGTGTGTGTTACATGTGTGTGTTATACATGTAGCTGTGTGTTATACATGTAGCTGTGTGTTATACATGTAGCTGTGTGTTATACATGTAGCTGTGTGTTTACTGTAGCTGTGTGTTATACATGTAGCTGTGTGTTATACATGTAGCTGTGTGTTATACAGTAGCTGTGTGTTTACATGTAGCTGTGTGTTTACATGTAGCTGTGTGTTATACATGTAGCTGTGTGTTATACATGTAGCTGTGTGTTATACATGTAGCTGTGTGTTATACATGTAGCTGTGTGTTATACATGTAGCTGTGTGTTATACATGTGCTTGTGTGTTATACATGTAGCTGTGTGTTATACATGTAGCTGTGTGTTATACATGTAGCTGTGTTTATACATGTAGCTGTGTGTTATACATGTAGCTGTGTGTTATACATGTAGCTGTGTGTTATACATGTAGCTGTGTGTTATACATGTAGCTGTGTGTATACATGTAGCTTTTTATGTAGCTGTGTGTTATACATGTAGCTGTGTGTTATACATGTAGCTGTGTGTTATACATGTAGCTGTGTGTTATACATGTAGCTGTGTTTATACATGTAGCTGTGTGTTATACATGTAGCTGTGTGTTATACATGTAGCTGTGTTATACATGTAGCTGTGTTATACATGTAGCTGTTGTTATACATGTAGCTGTGTTATACAACCAAACTGTAAATTGTGTTCAGCTGATATAACAGTTGGTTTTATTGTTCTAACTAAACTGTATTTTCACTTATAAAACAGAACCGCAATTAGATTTGTGAATCAAGCCGGACGAGCGGTAGAACTGTGTCTACGAGCGTAGAAACTGTGTCTACGAGCGGTAGAACTGTGTCTACGTGGCTGCGAGCACGTCGCTAGTGTTGACACAGAAATACAGCGAACGGAAACTGCTAAGCGAAATTAATTACGGCCACTAGAAGGAAATGTAAATGATAAACTGTGGGAAATTCTTTCCAACTGACCTCCTGCAATATATGGCCAAATGACTACGGCGGTCGCTTTGACAGGTTAACATAGCGGTTAACTGTAGGAAGCTGTACACTGTCTTGTGGTCCGATCGTCAGAGCGATTACTATAAAGAAAAAACTAACTAGCTACATGGGAAAATATTGCTTGCTGAGAATCTACAGTTCGTCAGCTAGTCGAGACATTCCCCGCATTTTATGTAACCCGCAGGTTCATTGCCGCATTCACAAAATCCGCTCCCTCACCCAATCCTGAACCAGAGCAGTCCAGTACGTGACAACACATCCCACGTCTTGAAGGCCCATTTTAATCATATGCTTCCATCTACGCCTGATCTTTCAAGTGGTCGTTTGTATCAAGTTTCCTCACCAGAACTCTGTAAGCAACTACCTCTCCCATACGTGCCACATGCCACGCCCATTCATTTGTGTTGATTCACTTCTCAATAGTTGTAGTGAGCACAGTACGTAAGCTGTTACAAAGCACTACCGTCGCTGCTTGTACGTACGTGCAACTACGTGCATGTACCACGTCCACTCCTTACGGCCGCACGTACGAACTGTGCTACACACACACACCGACACACAATGCACGATACGTGCAACTACGTGCATGTACCACGTCCACTCCTTACGTGCCGGCACGTACGAACTGTGCTACACACAGCACACCGACACACAATGTACGATACGTGCTGTGGCGATCCTCGATATAATTAGATCTCACATGTCTGTTATCTTTGGATTGATTCCGTGTGATCTGTTCTGTAGTACTGCTCTTCTGTAACCTTGAAGTCAGATGATTGCTCGTATGGTTCCACCAACTAAGTGCGTCACACAATAACCTTGCTGTCAGCTGTTCTACTGAACCCGTACCGTCTACTCTCGCTACACAGGCTCCTGTGCCGATCCCACGCTTGAAACATGTAAGAAAGCAAGTTTCCCACCCTCAACTGCAACTAACCACTAGTATTCACCTGAGTTTCTGGATTTCTACTCTTGCTTCAAATCTTGATGCTTCCACTTCTTTTCCTAATCTTAGTAAACATTTCATGCTTCCATTGCTTTACAGTACTGTTGAAGTTTCCTACAGTTGTAATTAACTAAACATCTCTGAACAACATAATCATATCCTGTAGAATACTAGGAGGCCAAAACCCTGCTTCTCACCTCTTCGCACTCTTACACAGCTGCCATGTTGCAGTTTTACTTCATAAAATTTAACACAATTCGTGTAACCTCTAAACTACATCAAACAGTATGCAAAATCAACATATGCACATGCAGCTCTACAAAAACCAATAAAATGTCATCTTCCCTTCTTTCAAGCACTCATATTTTCCTGATCAATATAAATTCATCGCACTCTTTACTTCAGAGTAACCAAATATAATGTAACTTCACACCCAAAATTACAAGAATGTTAAAACGGCTTTCTCCACATTAATTATGACTGTTACCAATATACAATGTCATAATTTCCACTTTCACAGGGTCAACAACCTGTACTAACATTTTCATTTTCATGCACAGCTACTGTCAATTCACTCAATATTTTTATCTTCAAGCCAAACTATACAAATTTTCTTACTATAGCCCATAGCTTCCTTGTGCAATCCATTTATAATCGACAATTTACTTAATGCAGGTCTCTGTGTGTCCAACTGAACGTTCTTTCTTTATTAACTTTAAAATCCCAAGTATTTTATTTAAATCCCACCTGATTTCTTATCTATCCACCAGTTTTCCTCAGATTCCTGGTATATCGCATCCTGGTTCTTCAGTTCCCACCAGTTTTCCTACCACTGGTTCTTCAGATCCCACCAGTTTTCCTATCACTGGTTCTTCAGATCCCACCAGTTTTCCTATCACTGGTTCTTAAGATCCCACCAGTTTTCCTATCACTGGTTCTTCAGATTCCAGCAGTTTTCCTATCACTGGTTCTTCAGATCCCACTAGTTTTCCTATCACTGGTTCTTCAGATCCCACCAGTTTTCCTATCACTGGTTCTTCAGATCCCACCAGTTTTCCTATCACTGGTTCTTCAGATCCCACCAGTTTTCCTATCACTGGTTCTTCAGATCCCACCAGTTTTCCTATCACTGGCTCTTCAGATCCCACCAGTTTTCCTATCACTGGTTCTTCAGATCCCACCAGTTTTCCTATCACTGGTTCTTCAGATTCCAGCAGTTTTCCTATCACTGGTTTTCAGATCCACCAGTTTTCCTATCACTGGTTCTTCAGATTCCAGCAGTTTTCCTATCACTGGTTCTTCAGATCCCACCAGTTTTCCTATCACTGGTTCTTCAGATCCCACCAGTTTTCCTATCACTGGTTCTTCAGATCCCACCAGTTTTCCTATCACTGGTTCTTCAGATCCCACCAGTTTTCCTATCACTGGTTCTTCAGATCCCACCAGTTTTCCTATCACTGGTTCTTCAGATCCCACCAGTTTTCCTATCACTGGTTCTTCAGATCCCACCAGTTTTCCTATCACTGGTTCTTCAGATCCCACCAGTTTTCCTGTCACTGGTTCTTCAGATCCCACCAGTTTTCCTATCACTGGTTCTTCAGATCCCACCAGTTTTCCTATCACTGGTTCTTCAGATCCCACCAGTTTTCCTGTCACTGGTTCTTCAGATCCCACCAGTTTTCCTATCACTGGTTCTTCAGATCCCACCAGTTTTCCTATCACTGGTTCTTCAGATCCCACCAGTTTTCATCTATCCCACCGCTGCAAACCAATCTGTAACGGGGGGGGGGGGGTTGTGGCTATGGGTTGGAGAACTCACAGTCACTCCCGTTTCTTGTAAACATGGCCTAAGCTGGCTCTAGATCAACCAACATAAATTCAACTATACCGTAGTGCCCTGGCGATAAACACCTCAGGTCGCCTATCAGTAATGATGCCCTGCAGACTCCAGCTGCGTCCGTCATCATTCTTCTTACCCCTGTAGTAACGCTGCCACCAGATTGTTTCTAATCTTTTACCTCAGATAACAAACAACTGCTGCTACCATAAAATAAATATTCCACTCAGTGTAACCTTGCTGTGTGAATCCCATAAGTAAACTTAACTCATCTAGTATCGCCTATTTACCTTGTAGTCAAAACCATCAAACAGCTGTTTTCAACCCTGTATTATAATTTCCTCATAATCACCTTGTTCACTGTTATTACTTTGGATATTTGGAATTTCCATACTTGTTATTAATCAAATATTAATAAAAACTCTCCAATAATTAATAAATATAATTAACAAAATTTATTAATTATTCCAAAAAACATTTTCTTACCAAATATTAATTTCTGTACCACCAAACCAACTTTTAATTTACAACATATTAACCAAAATTTAAAATACAATTCCCTCTTCTTTCAACCATTACTATTTCTTTCTAATATAAATCACATTATTTATTTCTTTACAATAAACTTTCATAATACATCAACCATTTAAAGTTCCCGTATAAAATTTCTATAATCAAGTTTACAATATACAAAGTTATCCTTTCTTATACAGTTTACCTTTTTAAGTCAAGTCTCATTATAATTAAATCTTTCGAGTTTAACTCACATTTTAGTTAACCTCGTTTAATGCTAAATCTCCTCATTTTATTTAACCTCATTTCAATGTTTTATCACACACACTTATCTTGCATATAAACAATTTCAATCTGTTTATCATCGTACCTACAGCTATTTACCTTACACAATTTTCCTAAATTTAATTAATTGTGTTTCCTGGCATCAAAAAAATTCAATAGTAATACCATCACCAAAATTAAACCTTCCTATTTCCCTTTCCAAATTTGGAACATAAATATAGGAATTCAAATCAAATAAGCCCTTAACAATTTTGCCAACCTACCTTGTGTTACAAAATATTCCATAAAGCATTCTGGATACCCGAACACCAAGTACTCGTTCTGGAATCCTGGATACAACATCTATCTCCCACAGATGCTTCATCATACTGCTTTCACAACACAGGTATTCGTAACAACAAAGCAAATTGCTAAACTTTTACTCTTCTCTCTTTTTCTAATTTACACTGCCTTTACACCCTTTTTACGTCATTTCTGTGTTAGTTTCAAATACACATCCAAACATCTTCACACAGAAATTTTGTATAACACCAAAAAGTCACATTTTAATTTCAAAATAAATTTCTTTCAAGTTTATTTTAAAATCCACTTCCAAATTCTACGTCATCTTGCGCCGAAAACTTTTGCCGAAAGCACCCCGCTCGCATTGTTCTCACCCGTTTTATACGCCACGCTACCGCACGCCTAAATCGTCATCAACATGGCTACTTCCCCGCCATACAAACTTCTCAACCAATTACCAATTGGCATACCGATTGCTATGCACCAATTAACCACCAATCCCAGTTCCTAAACGTATCTCAAAACTCTAGTAATAAGTTCCATCAGCCTTTGCACACGTGGGAAGTCCCGTCTACGGGCACGCACACGTAACCCACATCTATTGCACAATTCACCTATTCCTATAAAGTGTGTGTTAACCGTCCATTATAAAAGAATTATTCATTTTATTTTCCACTATATAAAATTAATCTCAAGTTAACATACAAAAATGTAACTCGCCAATACATAAATTCACACAAATTCAAGTAGTTTCATTCTTTCAAAAATTACCAAATTCAAAATAGTTTCATAACATAATAATCATATGTCATGCACAAAGTAAATCCTGCATAATTCAATTCCATCATTCCTTCCTTTCCGTAAGTCTACCACCTACGCTTTCCGCATCCATCTCTTCTTATTTCTCCAATCCGCATCCTTGTCTATAAATTCAAATCAGTACCAACACTTCCAACAAAACATGTAACCTCCCCATCAAACTTGTACTTTCACAATTTTAAAATTGTTGTTCATTACAGTATGATACAGCAGTTAGCATCGAAATGTACGTCAATAAACGGTATACATAAGTGTGTGTTGTTGGTGAATACCATGTAGCACGAATAGGTTAAAAAGGTAATTAAACTTTCTACCGACCGATCTACCGCCACTTTGATCCAGATGTGTTAGTACTGACTGTTGGCATAGGGGAGCGCAAATGTCGTGTCATGGGCGGGCCGAAAATAGGTTGTATTACATTCTTGTCTATCTGTTCTGGTATGATCTGTGGTATGATCTGTGGTATGATGTGTGTGTCAGTCACTGATCGTAACTTCGGGCTATGTCATTTTAACACGCCAGAGTGAAGCGCCGGAATTTGGGTTTGTGTCTTGTCTGTTTACGGAAATGCTGCACTGCATCAGAACCACACACGTCCCAGCAAAGAAAACCTGCCACATGCTCAGACCAGTGAAGGATGACCCTGGATTGAAAATACCATGTCAGATAAGGACCTCGCAGCGAGGCGTGAGAGCAAAAGAGTCAACAGCCCGCCCACCAACTTACCGGTTTGTGGGCAATACAAAACCGGTCTGATTCTCCCTTCCGCGGCAGGTAGAAAAACACGGGACAGACGAGTTGTATGTTAAATCAGTTTTGCCTGAGGATGGGGACGGAGCTAGTCCCCGAAACGTTGTATTCAAACGAATTGAGGCGGCTGTGCGCCCGAGAAGACTATATTGAATCATGTCGCTGCGAAAATTTTAAAACTTATTTCACGCACAGATGGTGTTATAAGTGAATGTTGCGTGTTATTTAGATGAACTTAGCGTTATATGTATAACAGTCATAAATCGTATGTTACAGGCGTTTGTTTGCGTTATAGCGTCTCAGTAGGGAGCCGGACTGGACGGTCCGGGGTTCGAATACCGGTAGGGGTAAGAGGTTTATCTTCTCCCAAAACGTCCGATTCTGGGCCCAACCATCCTCCTATTCAGTGGTTACTTTGGCGGGGGTAAAGCGGCTGGGGCGTGAGGCTAACCCCTCATTTCCATCTAGTGCCAGGGTTAAGAATGAGAGGAGCTATACCCCATCCCCCCATATGTTTCATGGCGTGGACAGAGACACCTTTAACTTTTTTTGTAATTTCTTGAGCCACTGAGCACGTGGAGCGGTCCTCCTTCAGAGCAAAGCAAGATGTCTGTCACTTCGTGAGGAAACGTTCCCGCGTGTCATGGAACCTGCGTTTAAAAGAGTCCGCCACTGACGCTAGCCTGACTTACAGTTACAGCTAATACTGTCACTTACAGTTACAGATATTAGTCACTTACAGTTACAGATATTAGTCACTTACAGTTACAGCTAATACTGTCACTAACAGTTACAGATAATACTGTCAAAGTTACAGCTAATACTGTCACTTACAGTTACAGATATTAGTCACTTACAGTTACAGATATTAGTCACTTACAGTTACAGCTAATACTGTCACTAACAGTTACAGATAATACTGTCACTTACAGTTACAGCTAATACTGTCACTTACAGTTACAGCTAATACTGCTACTTGCAGTTACAGCTAATACTGTCACTTACAGTTACAGCTAATACTGCTACTTACAGTTACAGCTAATACTGCTAGTTACAGTTACAGCTAATACTGCTACTTACAGTTACAGCTAATACTGTCACTTACAGTTACAGCTAATACTGTCACTTACAGTTACAGCTAATACTGTCACTTACAGTTACAGCTAATACTGCCACTTGCAGTTACAGCTAATACTGTCACTTACAGTTACAGCTAATACTGCTACTTACAGTTACAGCTAATACTGCTAGTTACAGTTACAGCTAATACTGCTACTTACAGTTACAGCTAATACTGTCACTTACAGTTACAGCTAATACTGTCACTTACAGTTACAGCTAATACTGTCACTTACAGTTACAGCTAATACTGTCACTTACAGTTACAGCTAATACTGTCACAGTTACAGCTAATACTGCTACTTACAGTTACAGCTAATACTGTCACTTACAGTTACAGCTAATACTGCCACTTACAGTTACAGCTAATGCTGTCACTTACAGTTACAGCTAATACTGCCACTTAAAGTTACAGCTAATACTGTCACTTAAAGTTACAGCTAATACTGCCACTTACAGTTACAGCTAATACTGCCACTTACAGTTACAGCTAATACTGCCACTTACAGTTACAGCTAATACTGCCACTTACAGTTACAGCCAATACTGTCACTTACAGTTACAGTTAATACTGCCACTTACAGTTACAGCTAATACTGTCACTTACAGTTACAGCTAATACTGTCACTTACAGTTACAGCTAATACTGCCACTTACAGTTACAGCTAATACTGCCACTTACAGTTACAGCTAATACTGCCACTTACAGTTACAGCTAATACTGCCACTTACAGTTACAGCCAATACTGTCACTTACAGTTACAGCTAATACTGCCACTTACAGTTACAGCCAATACTGTCACTTACAGTTACAGTTAATACTGCCACTTACAGTTACAGCTAATACTGTCACTTACAGTTACAGCTAACACTGTCACTTCCTCTTTTTAAATCCAATTTAATATTATATTTTATCTGTGGACGCCTTACAGTCGACCTTTCCTCTTCAGATCCCAATTTCCAGACCGTACACGGACACAAGTTTGACGTCGCCCTCATGCTCGCTATATACCCCCCCCCCGCGTCGTCGTCCCTTATTTTATCACCCCAATGTTCTGATAATATTAAAGTGAATTTGAAAGTAATGTAGTGGTAAGGTTCCGACCGTATTCATTGTACCCAGTGTAGGGAACACTAACAGGCTGTTGTGAAGACGGTAATGAACGTTCGGTTTAAGGTGGAGAAGTTGTTGACTGTTATAACGACTATCAGCTTCTCATTACTTCTACAGAATTAGGTTTCGCCCTTCTTACGAAATTAGCGAGTTAGAAGGACTGCGCTTGTAGCCACGTGCTATCAGAAGAGCTGTTCTTGTCTGTCAGACTGTTGGTAAAGTAAATCCCATGCAATCCATGAAGGCGTATGGGGAGAGTATGGCTCCATTTATTCTTAGCCTCACGCCTCGACCACCTTACCCCGAGGATAGAACGCAATGTACCCATTGATTGGGAGGCTGGGTATGCCTCATAGGCGGTCTGGATATTTTGGACAAGAGTTTTTTGCTGTTAGTCACTAAGCCGACTGAGCTAGCCCGGCTTTTATTGTTGAACTAAGGTAAACACGTGTGTTATTTGAGGTTCAGTGGCAAGAAGACTGATGTGACGCCTTGTACCTGGTAGATATGCGCCACGCTGTTTCCATTTTCAGGGTAGAAGATTCTGCCATGAGGATTGAGGCAGCAGGTTCCTCCGAAACTGCGGTAGATTCCTGAAGTTAATGGTACTGACTGAAACGTCTGTTGTGTACATTCAGGCTGTCCTAGCAGCCCTGACAGACCTGCACAGCGCCTCCTCTAATGGCGCTAAACCGGTGTGTATCTGCGAGACTGAGTGCCTGAATCATTAACTAGTTTTCCCAAGTCGTTAGAACGAAAGGTGCGTCTTGACGCTGAGTGGAGTTGAGTTTGGGGGCTGTCATATTAATGAAGTCGCGTGGCGAGACGACAGGACGTGATTACGACGACTGTATCTTCATGGAGCGCTTGGCGTTAAGTTTCTGGAGAGGTCTTAAGGCCCAGTGTTATCTGACTGTACCACGCGACGGAACTCGTGTGATTCTTACACTATACCGCATTAACCGGGTTGTGTTTGTAATAGAGAGGGAGTGTGTTTACTGTGAGGTGGGAATTATATCTTGTATGTATTATCTACAGGAATCTAGGATACAGGGGGTTGTTTTGACGTTTCTAGTATTAAATAACGGAAATTTCAATAATTGTAGATTGTAACACAGTAATGTGTATACTTACTGCACGATAGCTACTGTACATGCTGTTGCCACCTCCAAGAGCATTCCGTTATTAATTGATACAGTTTTGAAAGCTGCCGACCGATACTTTGAATTATACCAAGTCCACTCATTACCATTTTTCCATAACGGTATCAATAGATTCGTAATGATTGATGAACCATTTCCATATCCAGCCGTGGCTCAGAACAGACAATTCTTTGCAATCATGACGACAGATATGTTGGCTAAATGTGTAAACGATCTCTATACAGCGTGTCCCTAGAACCTAGTACTGAGGACACCAGATGTAAACGATCTCTATACAGTGTGTCCTAGAACCTAGTACTGAGGACAGCAGATGTAAACGATCTCTATACAGTGTGTCCCTAGAACCTAGTACTGAGGACAGCAGATGTAAACGATCTCTATACAGTGTGTCCCTAGAACCTAGTACTGAGGACACAGTGGTAAACGATCTCTATACAGTGTGTCCCTAGAACCTAGTACTGAGGACACCAGATGTAACCGATCTCTATACAGCGTGTCCCTAGAACCTAGTACTGAGGACACCAGATGTAAACGATCTCTATACAGCGTGTCCCTAGAACCTAGTACTGAGGACACCAGATGTAAACGATCTCTATACAGCATGTCCCTAGAACCCAGTACTAAGGACACCAGATGTAAACGATCTCTATACAGCGTGTCCCTAGAACCTAGTACTGAGGACACCAGATGTAAACGATCTCTATACAGCGTGTCCCTAGAACCTAGTACTGAGGACACCACATAAATCAAATTGTTTAATCCTAGGGAAAGCTCTATTTATCACAAATGTGTGAAAGACAAATTTTGAGTGAAGTTTGAACCTGTGTGGATCTAAATACTGGATATATAGCTTTAGCACTGCTACACGTGTCACGTGCAGTGTCGGCAGACGAAGTCTCCTCCAAACGACGGACCTAACTATCACGTGTCACGTGCAGTGTCGGCAGACGAAGTCTCCTCCAAACGACGGACCTAACTATCACGTGTCACGTGCAGTGTCGGCAGACGAAGTCTCCTCCAAACGACGGACCTAGCTATCACGTGTCACGTGCAGTGTCGGCAGACGAAGTCTCCTCCAAACGACGGACCTAGCTATCACGTGTCACGTGCAGTGTCGGCAGACGAAGTCTCCTCCAAACGACGGACCTAGCTATCACGTGTCACGTGCAGTGTCGGCAGACGAAGTCTCCTCCAAACGACGGACCTAGCTATCACGTGTCACGTGCAGTGTCGGCAGACGAAGTCTCCTCCAAACGACGGACTTAACTATCACGTGTCACGTGCAGTGTCGGCAGACGAAGTCTCCTCCAAACGACGGACCTAACTATCACGTTTCACGTGCAGTGTCGGCAGACGAAGTCTCCTCCAAAGGACGGACCTAACTATCACGTGTCACGTGCAGTGTCGGCAGACGAAGTCTCCTCCAAACGACGGACCTAGCTATCACGTGTCACGTGCAGTGTCGGCAGACGAAGTCTCCTCCAAACGACGGACCTAGCTATCACGTGTCACGTGCAGTGTCGGCAGACGAAGTCTCCTCCAAACGACGGACCTAGCTATCACGTGTCACGTGCAGTGTCGGCAGACGAAGTCTCCTCCAAACGACGGACCTAGCTATCACGTGTCACGTGCAGTGTCGGCAGACGAAGTCTCCTCCAAACGACGGACCTAGCTGTCACGTGTCACGTGCAGTGTCGGCAGACGAAGTCTCCTCCAAACGACGGACCTAGCTATCACGTGTCACGTGCAGTGTCGGCAGACGAAGTCTCCTCCAAACGACGGACCTAGCTATCACGTGTCACGTGCAGTGTCGGCAGACGAAGTCTCCTGCAAACGACGGACCTAGCTATCACGTGTCACGTGCAGTGTCGGCAGACGAAGTCTCCTCCAAACGACGGAACTAGCTATCACGTGTCACGTGCAGTGTCGGCAGACGAAGTCTCCTCCAAACGACGGAACTAGCTATCACGTGTCACGTGCAGTGTCGGCAGACGAAGTCTCCTCCAAACGACGGACCTAGCTATCACGCTATTCTAAGTAATACAGCAGTGTTGTGCCTCAGACAGGCCAGTGGAGAGGCGGGAAGGAATCTGTTTGGCCGAGCTTATTTTAAATGACAATCCGTTTATAAAAATATTAAATATTATATTTAAAATATTAAAAGCAAAAAAAAATATAAAATAACAGTTAATAATAATAAAATATTGGTAGCGTGAAGTTAATACAAAGCTTGTAGTTATTCTAACTACTTTTCTTTACAATTCTAATACACTTTATAACCCTTTATAATTCTTTATAACTCTGGATAAACTTTATACCCTGCAGGCAGTGTTCAGACTTTGAGCAATGCAGCACTCACCAATCAGAAGACCGAAGACAAGCATGACAAGATCGCCCAAAGGTTCTTCTAGTACAGAATCTACAAATGATTCGCTATCGGTTGTTCCCAGCCGACTCCTTCATTTACACTGAATTGTACAGTGTTTTATATACCTCTGGTTTCCGTCGCCAACGCCCGTAATCTTTAATTCTATTGGTCACCTTTCAGTTCCTTTCGAAAATAGTGATCTCATCCTACGTGAGATGAGTAAGACGCTAGTCGTTGAGGGACATCTCACACAGGAAGCGGTTAGCTTACGCATAACTTTATATCCCTTCCGCTTAAACTTCTCACTCAGCATGAGTAATGAGGCTGACATCACTCTTTGTTTCATCAAGGTGACCATATCCGGAATAGGGGTGTAAGGGATGTACAGCATAACAAATATCCCCCACCCAAAATGAAAATTAGGGGTCCTTAGATCGCAATTTTCATCCAAGGAGCGTTCATTAAATTTTGTAATTGGTAAGTTAATTTTCGGCTACCTTATGCGTGGTATTAGGAAACCAGTTGCAGCTTGTTGGGGTCCGCAACATTTGATAATGTCCTAATCTTATTCCGGCTTCCGGAATATGCTGATATACCATTTCCGTTCTCACGACTGCTTGCTCCTGCCATTGCATCAGTATGTCTGACACTGAACTTGCAGTTACATGTGTGTGCTAAATATTATTGAATTAGGTATGTACAATGTCATTCTTCTTACAACTAAGTACAATTAAACATCAATTTGCATTCTAAGTGAAACATTGCTACATTTAAACATATAAATTCATATTGGTTACGTTACATATTGAAATCTGAGGTACTCAGGAAGCCTGCATCCGCCCTCCATTGCCAGAAGACCTTCCTACTTCCATCAACCCAGTCCGTTGAACGCTTTCCCAGCCTGAAGTCATTGTTGTCCTTCGGCAACTCTTGGTTCCTCAGCAGGTGTCGTGGTTACATTTGGATTTTCCCCGGTTGTGAAAACTGTACACTCATAGACGGTGTCACTGGAACAACGCCTGGCAGGTCCCGGTTACTGGGTTCCTCCGGCGGATTGTGTTGCATTTTATCTGACGCTGTTGTCTTGTGGCTTATGGGATTGTTGAGCAAGGCAATTTCTGCATCGTTGTTATCTGATGTCCTTTCCTCGTAAATTCCAGATAAAATACGAGTCCGGCGTTTAGGCTGTGGCTGCGCTGATAATTGTTTAGGTCGGCGCCACGGAAATCGGGATGCGAACTCTAAAAGAGGTCGTAGCCAGTATCTGGAGGTAAGATAGGATATAATCAGGATTAGGATAAGAATAATCCCAACTATCATCCAGTTGTTGTAACGCCTAGTGCCTTGATCTTTCTGGACATACTCCAAGAGTTCTCGAAGACTTATCTCATGTTGCCTTCTCGCAGTCAGACTCCGACCCACAAGGGTGTCGAGGGCTCGAAGTGTCCCATCTGCCTCGCCGTGGTGATCTACTACCACCTTCGCTTCATCTGGCGTCAGAAGTTCAGGTAATTCCGGCACGACCACCTGTCCTCTTGTAAGCGTGAAATTGGTTTGACCGCTGGCGGTTGATAACAGAAGGAAGTCCTCGGAAAATACTTGGCAATTCTCTTCTTCATACAGGATTCCTGTACCCTCAAGATCTACATCAATACTTTTAGTTACACCTTTTAACTTACAAGTTTTTGTAACTTTGATTGGCGCCGGCAGACTATAAATCCAAAAATTGGGGATACCTTTCTGGTGTATCCACACTGGCTTAAAATCTTTCCTAAGAATAACTTTTTCACAGTGTTCATGTGCCAGGTCATGTTTACCGAAATAAAGTGCTCCTGAACAAGAAGGAGTAGCCTTGTGATACAGCGGAAACTCTGAATCACAAATGGTAAACATGCCTTGTTGACAATTTTGGAAATCTGCCGATGTCAATAAGGAATAGTACTGCCTGCTCTCAGTCACTGCCATGTATACTGTATCTGGGGTAATTTGCATATACCTTTTCAAGGTAGGTTCATACACTGGTAAGGGTACTGTCTTATACAAATTCATAACCCTTTCGGATCCTCGCAGAGGTATCCGTATTATTACCCTAATCTCTGAGGCTGTAGTGTATGCGTGAACTTTTGATACCTCATAGTAAATGAACATATCCTCTAAATTAGTTCCTGCCAAAAGTGAAACATCATTTGGCAATTTCAAAGCTACTTGCTGCAAAATTTGCGACAAGTTGTGGGGTGGTAACAATGCAGCGGATAATTTCCCTGTGGATGTTACATCTAGTCCCTGCTGAATTTTCATAAATTCCTGTTCCAATTGTAAGCAGAAAAACTCTAGTTCTCTTACAACCTGACTTACATTCATCAATTCTTGAATACGGGTTGAATATTCCTGTTCCACGTGAGTTAATGTGATGTTTAGTTTCATTACGTCATATACAAGAGATCTTAAAGTTCTGGCCAAAGTCAATACGTCTTTTGTGTTTTGCTTTACGTCTTCATCAAACTCTTTCATGTAGGTCACTTGATTTTCTACAGAGTGTACCAATGCAGTTTGCTTGTTCTTTATTTCCTCAACCGCTAAGTGCAATGTTTGTAATTCTGAATTAGTAGCTGTCCCAAATAAGAATTTCAACGCTTGACCTCCCAAGTCTAACAGTCCTCTCTTCCTTCTCGTAGTAGGAAGAAGTTTTTCTAAATCATTTAATTCTAAACTCAATTGATTCAAAACAGAATAAACATATGTAACTTCTCGCCAATTTACGTGGTCGTTTTTCCCAAACAAACTTGAATGTGTTTTGTAAAAGTCTATTTGTCTAACAAATGTATTTATCATGTCAATCTTGGATCTGTACCACTGAAGGTCCAGATTTACAATTATGTTCCAAAAGTTTCCCGTCACTAATAAATCTTGTTGGTACAAGTAAACTAGTCCTTTGTTTAAGTCGGGGATCTCCGTCTGTCCCGCGACGAAACCTGTAATATCCAAAATGTGAAATTAATTTTAACTAGTTATCATGGTTTCTCCTACCAGGTAATTTTCTTAATGAGTAGGGGTAAGAAGGTCCTTGATTGCTGTCAGTAGATTGTTCTTCTAAAGTAGTTTCACTTTGAGACGTATTTAGTTTGTCTGACTCTACTTCCGGTTGTTCCGGGATAACTTCTATTTCCGGATTACGTCTGTTAGTACTTCTCAGATTATATCTAGTCGTACTGTCATGTTCTGTCACAATATCGTTTTCCCTAGCTGTACGTCTTGGTATCCACGTAGGATCGTCAGTAGTGTCGTTCATTTCGTCCGGTTCATCTACGTCTTCATCTTCTGTATCCCTGTCTTCCCGAAAAAGTTCTGGAGGAACTGGTACTACTATAGGTTTTCCTAATATACACGGCAATTCCGTGATGTCGTCTGTAGTCTCTGTCTCTGTCTTTAAATACCTTGGTTTTGGTTCTGGTACTACTCTTTTGCGAACTCTCGTGTTTTGAGGAGGATTGAAACACTTTTTCATCCTATTTACATTTACTACAACATCTTTACCAGGTTTTATCTGTATCTGGTAGTTCCAATCTGAGAGTCTCTGAAGTATCCTAAAAGGTCCGCGCCATCTATCGCGAAACTTCTTACTTTTACCAGGTCCAATGGCCATTTGTTTAATGTAAACATAATCTCCTACATTAAAAGTTACCAATTTAGTCTTTTTGTCATACTGTAGTTTTTGTTTCTCACGACCAATTTTGTTATGTGTTCTAACCACCTCGTACGCCTCTTTCAGTCTCTCTGCGAGTGTACGAGTATGAACTTCAACCGTATTTCCTGCGCTGGAATTATTCGTCTCATCGCTTATACGCGCAGTCAGATCGTCTATGACTGGCAAACGCATTTCTCGTCCATGCAGCAAATAGAATGGACTAAATTTAGTTACAGTGTGCGGCGTCGCACGTTGTACCATCAGAGCATAGTCCACGAAATCATCCCAGTTATTCCCATATTTATTCACATAATGACTCATTGTTTGATTTAACCCCGCATGAAATTTTTCAACCTTCCCTTGCATCTTTGGGTTAAAGGATGTGGAATTAATTCTTTTAATCTGTAATAATTTACAAATCTCCTGGAACATAGAGGACATAAAATTAGTTCCTCTATGAGATGAGAGTATCTGAGGACAACCATGTCGTGTGAACACCTGCGTAACAAGTGCTCTAGCGACAGTTTCCGTGTCCTGACTCGGAATAGGAATAGCTTCCGGATATCGTGAAAAATGATCAATAAAGGTGAGCAGGTACCTATTTTGTCTACTAGACACGGGGTACGGCCCACAAATGTCGATGCTCGTCATTTGCATCGGCTCCGTTGTTTCAGGTAGTTCACCTAAAGGAGCTAGAGGAGTTCTACCTCCCTTCATTTTCGCACATGAATCACATTTTTGAATATATTCTTCCACGTCCTTTCCCAATGTTGGCCAAAAGTACTTCATTTTGAGATGATTTTGTGTACGCTTAGATCCTTGATGACCCGCGAATACTGGGTTATGGTATTGTCGAATTACTTGATTCCTTAGCGCTACTGGAACTACTATTCTTAAATTCCCTGAATCGTCTTCCCCGTTTCCATAATATAGGACTTGATCATTATCCACTAAAAACGGTAATCGCTCCCCCTGATTAAGAGCTTTTAGAATTTGCTGGCAGTATTCATCTTTGTCTTGTGCTAGGGCAATAGAATTCTTAGATAAGGAAATTTCTGCTTCCTCTTCTCCCTCCGTATCTGTACCTTCCGGTTGTGGCACGACAGCGGCAACATGACGCGACAGGACGTCCGCATTAACATGCTTCTTACCAGGTTTGTGTAAGATCTCGAAATCATACTCCGTTAACTTCAACACCCACCTGTTCAGTCTTGCGCATTGGTGGTTCTTCACAGTAATCAACCACTTCAATGCTGCATGATCGGTAATAATTTTGAACTTCCTGCCATACAGAAAGCATCTGTGTATTCGTACTCCGAATATGACGGCCAACAATTCTTTTTCCGTCACACTATAATTAATTTCATGTTGATTCAGTACCCTACTTGCGAAACTTAATGGCTTTTCTTTTCCCTCAAATTCCTGGCTCAAAATAGCTGAAATTGCGTAATTGGACGCATCGCAGCTTAAAATGAATGGCTTATCAAATTCTGGATGTGCCAGAACAGATTCTGACGTTAAAGCTTTTTTAAAGCGTCAAAAGAATTCTGTTGGGGTTCTGACCACTGAAATTTAGTATCTTTTCTCATCAGTATGGTCAAGGGCTTGCTTAAAGCAGCAAAATCTTTAATAAAGGTTCGGTAGTATCCTGCTAAGCCTAAAAATGCTCGTACGTCTCTGACGTTACGAGGCAACGGAAAATTTTTAATTGCCTTGACCTTATTCATATCAGGGGTGACTCCAGACGCACTCACGACGTGACCCAAATAAGCCACCTCGCGAGCAGCGAATGTACACTTCCCTAAATTTAATTTAAAATTTGCTTCTCGTATTCTCTCAAATACCATTTCCACTCTTTTGGCATGCTCATGAATCGTATCGGAGAAAATCAAAATGTCGTCTAAATAGACGAGTGCATAAATGTCTTTCAACCCCATTAAAGTATTGTCCATAATTTTCTGAAAAGTGCTTGGCGCTCCAGCCAAACCATAGGCTAACCTTTCATACCTAAAACTCCCGAAGGGTGTGATAAAGCCTGTTTTGTCTTTATGATCCGGATGGATAGGAATGTGCCAGTAAGCTGATTCAATATCTAAAAGTGTAAAATATTTACTTCCAGCCATAAGTGATAAATTCCCCTTTATGTCAGGAATTGGGTACACGGGAATTTGCGTAACAGCATTCAAACCTCTGAAGTCTGTACAAAATCGATATTTAGGAGTACCATCCAAAGACTTTTTCTTGACCAAAATTACGGGTGCAGCCCACTCCGAAGAAGCAGGGGTAATGACGCCTCTTTGCAACATGTCGTCCAACTGTCGGCGCATTTCATCTCTCAAAGCAAACGGTACTTTATATGGATTTTTCTTGATAGGGAGCACGTCTCCTGTCTTTATTTCATGGAAGCCCTTACTCGTGCAAGGTAGCATGCCAGAACGATCATATTTAAACAAATCGTGATACTCACGCATGACTGGCATCAACACGTCACCTTCCGTGTTTTCCAGATGCCCTAACTTGTGCTCTATAGCACGGGTCAATTCTGCATGTGAGGTCTCTTGGTCGTCCCTGACCATGGCCCCGTCCTTGCCTGAGGCCACTTTCATGTTTCCATAAACATGAGATTCCGCAACCGAGTCTTCCCAAGACTCTAGGGGTTCCCCATCCCCTAACTTGACATTCTTACCGATTTCCACGGTGTCAATACTGGTATTGATCACCTCAAGGATACAATAACAGGACATCATGCCCTCTCCTCGTTCCTGAGAACGGCGTGAACTGGGGATACCTTCTGCCTCTTCCCTTTTCCCAGGGGTATCAACAATGTGGTTTACCTCACCACTTTCGACCTCCTTCCTTTCAGGTAGGTCCTTTACCTTTATAAACTGCAATCCTTCCTTAATGAATACATCACTTACTACCCGGGCTATATGTATTCCTGGATTGCCCACCTGCGCAGGTTCAACTATTATCTCTCTAGGCAGTTTACCACTTATGCTCCTCACCATGCGACCCATTACAACCGCTCGAGACCTTGGAGGGAGTATGGCCAGCGCTGACGCCATTATGCTGCAAGTGTTATAAGTCCGACTACGAATGGCAGGACTGTCGGGGTTCAATTCCCCGCGAACCAGGTTCTCGGGTTTTTCCGCACCTATGTATTTCCCTGCCGTTAGTCCATTCCTTGCGGGTACTTCCGGGGTGATCATTCCCGTCAATCCCCGCCCAATACTAACAACGGGTATCATGTCGGTGACCTGCGAGACATCGCGGTCTTGGCAATCGAGCCCTGTCAATTCGTAGCGCCTCCGCCCGACGATTAGGCCACTTGAGCAAAGGTCCAACTTAGCCTCCATTAATCTCAAGAGGTCCATTCCAAAGACACCACTGAACTCTACATCCAAGGGAGTTACTAAAAATTCGTGTCGGTATACACGATCTCCTAATCTGAGCTCCATAAACTGGGTACCTATACTTTTTAGTTTGGTTCCGGTGATCCCTCGTGCGGCCACGTTGGTAGGTAGGACCTCAGCGCGACTAACTCCTGGCTTTACGAGGCTCAGACTCGCACCTGAGTCAATTAAAAATAGGTGGGGTTGTCCGTCCACCTCTACCTCCAAGAGTAGTCCGTATCCTGAAGCTCCTACTAACCCACTTGGTTCTAATGGCTCGCCTGTGACATTGGGGTCGACTTCTGGGATCTCATTGCCGACCCACTGGTGTTTGGGGGTGGATATCCCGGAGTATTATTTGCCAGCAGGGGACACTGGTCCCTGCGATGACCCAGCTTTTTGCAATGATAGCAACGAATAGTTTTCCCATTGGGTTGCATTGGCGTGGAGGAATTCCTCGACACATGACCGGGCGCACCTTGTCGCCGGCCACCCGTCAAATTTTTGGCGCGACCATTGCCAACACCGAAAAACCCATCTCTTTTGCCCATCCTACAATCCCTTGCGTAGTGTCCTCTTTTTCCGCAATTAAAGCAAGCACCTGATTGGGAAGTACCCTCCCTTCTTGCACTGAATACCCTCTTGGTATCCGGGGTCTTTGTCCGTTCTGCATTACTAATGGTTATTGCTACCTGCACGGCTTCGTCTAAAGTATTTGGCATTCTAAATCTGACTTGTTGCCCTACCATGCCTCCTAGCCCATTTATATAAGCGGCAACTAACCTGCGTTCCGCCTCCTCATTTATAATTTTCTGAGTGACTTCGTCACTCACAGTGCGAACTGTCTTTTGGCACAGTTTCCTGCACCTGTCAGCAAATTCTTCCACACTTTCCCCTTTGTCTTGTGTGGCATCCTGTAATCTCGTATAGTGATACTGAGCCGGTAGTTTTTCTCGAAATCGTTCCGTTAATTGTTCTCGTAATACAGTGTATGTACATCTATCGCTCGCCAAATTATCACGACCTTGTACGTATTGTAACGCAATGCCTTGTAATTTTGCCTTCGCTATTAAAGATTTTTCTTCCTCGGACCAATTACTTACTTTTGCATAAGTGTCAATCTGTGAAAAGAATTCATGTACAGATCGCCCTTTACTATCCCCGGTCCAGTCCTTTATTCCTGTTACAAGAGTTACATCTTTCATGGCAGGTATTGGTGATGACCAAGGCGTACTCGCTACTTCTATTTTCAGCCTCTGAATCTCGGCCTTCAGATCTTGAATAACCGGATCTGTCATCATGTTATTCTAATTTTACTTATTCACAATTGTTATCTTGCTTCTTTCCTGTACTTCGCGGTACCTGATAGTGGTTTTCAACAGCTGGTTGAGTTGCATAGGAAATCCTGCGCGTAGGACCACGTTCGAGAGATCGTGACGAGGAACTATCGCCTGTGTCTACGTCTTCGAAACAAAATTTCAAAAAGTCTGTTCTTTCAATTTCGAAATCGTTATACTCTTCGTCAGGACGAATGTACCTGCTTACTACTCTTGTTTCAAGTTCAAAAATTACAAGACCGTCGTGTGATCTGTGGTTATATACTTTATATGAAGGTACTACAAATCCCTTAGGTTTCCCTTCAAATCCGATTTTTAAACGAGAATCTACCTCCAACCTTTGAAATCTGTTGCTCAGCTCTAACACTCTCTCAGGATCAAACTTAGTATATTTCCTAAAGAAATCTTGGACTAATTGTATTGCAAACGTCGACGAATTACGTAATGCTGAAGGGGGTGCAGCAGCCACTACATGCACTAACAAAACTGTGAATTTTTTCACAAATACTGCTTTTGATTCACCACCACACAAACAATTCATATCCAAAGTTCACACACTTCTTACACTTGTAAAATATGTCTGTCCAATATTTTACAATACAAAACCAAAAAATCTGCGGCTCTGGGAACGTACTATGCCTAACCTAACACCTCCCGTCTGGACCGAATCTGATGCAACAATTTTTGAAAAACACTTTTAATTATTCAAAACAAGGGTCGAATCTTCAGACCGAAGATTCACATCCCAACCGCTAGACACCAGTTTGTTGTGCCTCAGACAGGCCAGTGGAGAGGCGGGAAGGAATCTGTTTGGCCGAGCTTATTTTAAATGACAATCCGTTTATAAAAATATTAAATATTATATTTAAAATATTAAAAGCAAAAAAAAATATAAAATAACAGTTAATAATAATAAAATATTGGTAGCGTGAAGTTAATACAAAGCTTGTAGTTATTCTAACTACTTTTCTTTACAATTCTAATACACTTTATAACCCTTTATAATTCTTTATAACTCTGGATAAACTTTATACCCTGCAGGCAGTGTTCAGACTTTGAGCAATGCAGCACTCACCAATCAGAAGACCGAAGACAAGCATGACAAGATCGCCCAAAGGTTCTTCTAGTACAGAATCTACAAATGATTCGCTATCGGTTGTTCCCAGCCGACTCCTTCATTTACACTGAATTGTACAGTGTTTTATATACCTCTGGTTTCCGTCGCCAACGCCCGTAATCTTTAATTCTATTGGTCACCTTTCAGTTCCTTTCGAAAATAGTGATCTCATCCTACGTGAGATGAGTAAGACGCTAGTCGATGAGGGACATCTCACACAGGAAGCGGTTAGCTTACGCATAACTTTATATCCCTTCCGCTTAAACTTCTCACTCAGCATGAGTAATGAGGCTGACATCACTCTTTGTTTCATCAAGGTGACCATATCCGGAATAGGGGTGTAAGGGATGTACAGCATAACAGCAGATTACCGAATTCCCCATCCTGTTCCATTCATTCTGAAAATTTCAAGTTATTACCACATTCTTTTGGGGGCAGTACGGCAAATCTGAATAAAACACATATTGTATTATCTAATGTTGACAGTGTATTAAACAGCGTCGTAGAAAGTTTGTTCCAGCTTTACCCCCAGGAGCCAACGGACTTGCATGTTGTGTAAGTCGTGTTGGTACAGGCCGCCTCAAGGAGTTGTACACTAGGTTATGACGTGAGCCGGATTAGTAAGACCTTACACTGTGAAGTGTTACGTCACAAATCATCGACTTGGTCGTGGGTAGTTGGGGTAATTGCTATCTTTATATAATTATTAATTCTCATCTTGGTTCATTTAAAAGTCATTAAACGAAAGTGTTCCTACGTCTGAGCATGCATATGGATACCTAAGAGGGCACGCCAAAATTAACTTTGCGGGGCGCGGAACTTAGTAGCTGATTGGTCTGAATTATACTTTGTTTGCTTTGTTGGTTTTTGTACTTATTTGCTTTGTTACAATATATATAGTTAGCACACTTGTTGTTTGATGTAATTGGGACGCTTTGGTCAGAAATGTGTTACCGTGTACACCTAACGTCCACGTGCCGTGTATACCTAACGTCCACGTGTCGTGACAGCATGTCCTTTCCATTATAATGACAAGCTCAAATAACACAACATAATTTAACAAAGCACAAAATAACAAATTTTCGCTTAGTACATCATCAACACTGTTAACAAAAACAAGAACGAAATTCCTACTGAAAAATTCAGCACCAAATGGACCTCATTCACATAAGTTGGCAAACAGATATATCACAAAAATCTTCAACAACAATTTATTTGTAGCCTACATAACAAATAATTCCATCAGCAAGATTCTCAAAGTAAGTAACCAACAAAACACAAAAAAAAAATCCAAATTTGAATTACCGTGACTCTGTGGATTAAAATACATTGGGCAGACCGGCGGCCAATGTTAGGCCAGATTTAATGAACACGTGCTATCTTTTCAAAGTAACAATAACAATTTCACGTTTGCACAACATTTACTTGACACTGGGCATGCCATAGGTCCAATATACAGCATTATGCAAATTATACACACAACTAATAAAGGAAGCCACATGAATACGCTCCACAAATACCATACGTATATACAGGGCATACACAAGAGAATGGTGCGTTGTCAATAGTATTCACTATTGAATCCGCACCATTCTTTTGTGTATACCCTGTATATACATATATATATATAGAGAAACCAAAAAATTAAATCAAATTAATGACAAAACTAACATTACTGAAAACAAAATATATGATAAAATAGATAAATATGAAACACCATAGATTGTGTCTACAGCTGTACACAGTACTTCACATAACATCACACAATTGTGTCTACAGCTGTACACAGTACTTCACATAACATCACACAATTGTGTCTACAGCTGTACATTGTACTTCACATAACATCACACAAGTCATTTACATATATATGTCTAGTACACATTCCTTCATCTGCTTTGTGCCATGTAGACGACATCCGTGACTTTTCCCATTGCACATTGCTCAACATCACAGACGACAACTTGCACATCGATCTTCAACACATTTCGTTTTGTCCACGTCTGCTACTGTATACTGCTGGCAGTGCGTTGCTATATAAACAGCTAGTTTATCGCACAGTAAGTAATTCCAAACAACATCTCATCATTATGTTACAATCTACATATATCTATATAATACGTTATAATACTTCATTACAGAACGGCAGTGGATACTCTTCTAAGTCTGCAGTGGAGTTTATCACCAGATCTTCTCCTGTCTGACACACACACACGCATGCGGTGAGTACACAAACGTAAATATTGCTACTAAAACGTACACGATTTTCTTCCTGTTACACACTCCAATTTTCTACGTTTTTACTTGGAAAGAATTCCTTGATTATGCCTATGTAAATCACATGATTTTATACTTCTAATATAATGTAAGTGATTACAAGAACATCATATTTGTTCCAATTTTAACCACAATTTACCCTATTATATATATATATACATCTCATATGGAGTTTCAACAATATATTTTTCAGACTTTACTTACACAAGTTTCTATACAAAATCTTTATTTTTATCAATCACGTAAAACGATTCACAGATAGGTACATCAGTGGTGTAGAACTGGAGCAGTGCAGAACTAACCACACGCATGCGACAAGAGTCAGAACACCAAACCAGTTAGACATGCGTTACAACAGTCAGAACACCAAACCAGTTAGACATGCGTTACAACAGTCAGAACACCAAACCAGTTAGACATGCGTTACAACAGTCAGAACACCAAACCAGTTAGACATGCGTTACAACAGTCAGAACACCAAACCAGTTAGACATGCGTTACAACAGTCAGAACACCAAACCAGTTAGACATTCGTTACAACAGTCAGAACACCAAACCAGTTAGACATGTGTTACAACAGTCAGAACACCAAACCAGTTAAACATGCCTTACAACAGTCAGAACACCAAACCAGTTAGACATGCGTTACAACAGTCAGAACACCAAACCAGTTAGACATGCGTTACAACAGTCAGAACACCAAACCAGTTAGACATGCGTTACAACAGTCAGAACACCAAACCAGTTAGACATGCGTTACAACAGTCAGAACACCAAACCAGTTAGACATACGTTACAACAGTCAGAACACCAAACCAGTTAGACATTCTTTACAACAGTCAGAACACCAAACCAGTTAGACATGTGTTACAACAGTCAGAACACCAAACCAGTTAGACATGCGTTACAACAGTCAGAACACCAAACCAGTTAGACATGCGTTACAACAGTCAGAACACCAAACCAGTTAGACATGCGTTACAACAGTCAGAACACCAAACCAGTTAGAGATGCGTTACAACAGTCAGAACACCAAACCAGTTAGACATGCGTCACAACTGTCAGAACACCAAACCAGTTAGACATGCGTTACAACAGTCAGAACACCAAACCAGTTAGACATGCGTTACAACAGTCAGAACACCAAACAAGTTAGACATGCGTTACAACAGTCAGAACACCAAACCAGTTAGACATGCGTTACAACAGTCAGAACACCAAACCAGTTAGACATGCGTTACAACTGTCAGAACACCAAACCAGTTAGACATGCGTTACAACAGTCAGAACACCAAACCAGTTAGACATGCGTTACAACGGTCAGAACACCAAACCAGTTAGACATGCGTTACAACAGTCAGAACACCAAACCAGTTAGACATGCGTTACAACAGTCAGAACACCAAACCAGTTAGACATGCGTTACAACAGTCAGAACACCAAACCAGATAGACATGCGTTACAACAGTCCCAGTTGCTCAGCAAGACGACACACACTTACGTTGCAGATATTGCAGACAAGCCTTGCATTTATTCTGCATTGTTGCCTTCTACCACAACGTTACAAAAGTCAGTCAACAAAGAGCTGAATCAACGTGACAAGGGCGTTCGTGTACAGTGTTGTCAGACTGCATTTGATATGGTACAGGATGACCCTGATTTTATGAACTCCCTTCTAATGAGTGAAGAGGCAAGTGTTTGCTAAAGGGGTTTGTGAATAAACAGCACTTTAGGTGTTGGACACCCAAAATTCCACGAGAAATTCATGAAAGTGGGAAAATTGTCGTGTGGTGTGCAGTTGGAACAGTGGGTGTCATCGAACCGTATTTTTTTTAAATAATGACGGGGAAGCCGTGACTGTGAATGCAGAACGATACACACAATTGATGACAGATTATCTTATCGCCGAGTTACAACAACGTCAGACTTAGATACAGATACAACAGATACTTTTGGTCTATTCATAGGAGCACCCGTAAGGGGCATTTGGTTATGAAACATGTCACCAAACATATGATATGATTTTAACAATCAACTGTCATTCTTAATAGAATACATAAAACTATGGTTAAAACATAATACAACAATAAATGATATAATTCTATACAATAAACAATCAACTTATATATTTCTAAAATCATTATTCTAAAAAAACGTTCTTGTGTAAACTTCATCAGGCCTCATCTCATATAAGTGTTGGATCATAAAAGAAATCTTTGAGTGAGTAATAGGATTTATTAACTAATTACTTTTTCAAAGTTGATATAAAAAGTTTTTTTTATCCCCTAAACATTTTGCAGTGTATTCAGGTAGTTCATTGAAGTTCCTTGTACTCACATAGTACAATCCCTTCTGATACATTGTAAGATTAGCTGTTGGTTTAGGCAATTGCAATTTATTTCTCGTATTAATACCGTCAACTGAAAAGTTAAATGTATAAATTTCCAAATTATATGACAAAATTTCATTAAGTATAGTATGTATTGTGAAGGTAATGTCAGTGATTGAAATAGCGGTTTGCAAGAAGTTCTAGATCCAGTTATAATTCTGTTTTTCTTTTTTGTAACTGAAAAACTCTTACTGTCTGTTCAATTGCCCCGCAATATAACGCCATACTGCACTATTGAGTGCAAGTAAGCACAATAAACCGTCTTGAGCGCAGTCAAACTGCTAAATGGTAATCTGTGGTCTATTGGGTGTTTACACGGCGTCGTGAGGTAATTATTTACCGACGTTTCGGGACAACGTGTCGGTCCCATCTACACGTGAAGATGGCACCGACACGTTGTCCCGAAACGTCGGTAAATAATTACCTCACAACGCCGTGTAATCACCCAAAAGACCACAGATTACATGAACATCGCGGCGGAAGCCTGAAGTTAATGCTAAATGGTACATGTATCTAACTGCTAAATAGTACATGTATCTAACTGCTAAATGGTACATGTATCTAACTGCTAAATGGTACATATATCTAACTGCTAAATGTGTACATGTATCTAACTGCTAAATGGTACATGTATCTAACTGCTAAATGGTACATGTATCTAACTGCTAAATGGTACATGTATCTAACTGCTAAATGGTACATGTATCTAACTGCTAAATGGTACATGTATCTAACTGCTAAATGGTACATGTATCTAACTGCTAAATGGTACATATATCTAACTAGTAAATGGTACATGTATCTAACTGCTAAATGGTACATGTATCTAACTGCTAAATGGTACATGTATCTAACTGCTAAATGGTTCATGTATCTAACTGCTAAATGGTACATGTATCTAACTGCTAAATGGTACATATATCTAACTGCTAATGGTACATGTATCTAACTGCTAAATGGTACATGTATCTAACTGCTAAATGGTACATGTATCTAACTGCTAAATGGTACATGTATCTAACTGATAAATGGTACATGTATCTAACTGCTAAATGGTACATGTATCTAACTGCTAAATGGTACATGTATCTAACTACTAAATGGTACATGTATGTAACTGCTAAATGGTACATGTATCTAACTGCTCACTTTGGCAGTAGTTTTACAGTACGATTCTTTCAGACAAATGTTTGTCTAATTCTAACCCAAGAAATTTAATGTTAGTAGCTGCTTTCATAGTCTTTCATTTTGACAAGCATTTCGGAGATGATTAAAACTAAATTTAACTATATATGTCTTATCTATATTTAAGGATAACCCATTAACTGAAAACCATTCACATAAAGTCAAGTATCCTTATCATTTAGGGCTTAACGATTATTTTAAAATATATTTAAAATGTTTTAATATAAAATCCTTAATATGAGTTTCGTTCACCTTTTGTAATAAAATGATGAATTGTTGGTTTAAGATTATGGAATGTTTGTTAAAATAACTGGCTGTTGGTTCTGTATATATAGGTAATCGGTTACGTGAATCGTGTTCTGTTTGTTTTGTGAGTGTCAGTGGTGTAGTTAATACTGACTGCCTGTCTTGTGCTTTGTCACAAACCACAAGACAGACAGTTAGTACTGACTGTCTGTCTTGTGCTTTGTCACAAACCACAAGACAGGCAGTCAACTTATTTAATTTATTTAACTCATCTACAATTATATATATTGATAAACAACTCATAAACAAATGAAAAAACCCCAACACTCAAACACTTTTATACAGACCCCAACACGTTTCGAAACCATAGTGCATCTTAAGGGGGGCACTAGAATAGAAAACAGTTCAAGAGACACTTAGAAACACACAGCGAGGTTGTTAGATTGTTCATTAAAATATTATCGTCACATCACACAAGTTAACGCAGCATGTTGGTGTGTTGGTGGTTATTGTGTGTTGCAGAATACAAGCGTCAGACTGACTGTGTAGCATAATGTGGGTTTCGTCCTACAACTCACTTTTTGCAAGTTCGAAATATTAATAAACCTTTCTAATGTTCATATTCTTGTAACATTTCTTATGTGTTTAAATTGCCACTTTCTGCTGCTGCGTGCCACGCAGTGTTGCAATCCTCGTATTTGGTTAGTAACAATTCACTTAAATCATTTGGTTTCAGTTCTGCTTCCTTAGCCCAACTCCATAAAGCCTTTAATACCTCTAAATTGCCTCCTCTTGCTGCTACGTGCCACACGGTCTTGAAGTATTTGTCCTTGGTTAGTAACAATTCACTTAACTCATTTGGTTTCAGTTCTGCTTCCTTAGCCCAACTCCATAATGCCTCTACTAACTCTAAATTGCATCTACTTAATGCTGTGTACCACATGCATTTGCCGTATTTGTATTTGGTTAGTAACAATCCACTTACCTCATTTGGTTTCAGTTGTGCTTCCTTAGCCAAACCCCATAAAGCCTTTAATACCTCTAAATTGCCACTCTCTGCTGCTTCTTGCCACACGGTGACGCCGTATTTGTCCTTGGTTAGTAACAATTTACTTAACTCATTTGGTTTCAGTTTTGCTTCTTTAGCCCAACACCATAATGACTCAAATAACTCTAAATTGCCTCCTTTTGCTACTGCGTGCCACACGGTGTCGCCGTATTTGCGTTTGGTTAGTAACAATTCGATTAACTCATTTGGTTTCAGTTGTGCTTCTTTAGTCCAACTCCATAATGACTTAAGTAACTCTAAATTGCTTCCTTTTGCTGCTGTGTGCCACACGGTGTCGCCGTATTCGTCTTTGGTTAGTAACAATTCGATTAACTCATTTGGTTTCAGTTCTGCTTCCTTAGCCCAACTCCATAATGACTCAAATAACTCTAAATTGCGTCCTCTTGCTGCTGCGGTCCACACGGTGTTGCCGCGTTTGTCTTTGGTTAGTAACAATTCATTAAACTCATTTGGTTTCAGTTGTGCTTCTTTAGCCCAACTCCATAATGACTCAAGTAACTCTAAATTGCGTCCTTTTGGTTTTGCGTGCCACACGGTTTAGCCGTATCTTTGTTTGGTTAGTAACAATTCACGTAACTCATTTGGATTCAGTTCTGGTTCTTTAGCCCAAATCCATAATAACTTAAATAACTCTAAATAGCCTCCTCTTTTTGCTACGTGCAACACGGTTCTTCCGAAATCGTCTTTGGTTAGTAACAATTTACTTAACTCATTTGGTTTCAGTTGTGCTTCCTTAGCCCAACTCCATAATGCCTCTACTAACTCTAAATTGCCTCCTTCTGCTGTTGCGCGCCACACGGTTCTGCCGTATTTGTGTTTGGTTAGTAACAATTCACTGAACTCATTTGGTTTCAGTTGGGCTTCCTTAGCCCAACTCCATAATGCCTCTACTAACTCTAAATTGCCTCCTTCTGCTGCTGAGTGCCACACGGTTTTTCCGAAATCGTCTTTGGTTAGTAACAATTCACTTAACTCATTTGGTTTCAGTTGTGCTTCCTTAGCCCAACTCCATAATGCCTCTACTAACTCTAAATTGCCTCCTTCTGCTGCTGCGTGCCACACGGTTCTGCCGTATTTGTGTTTGGTTAGTAACAATTCGATTAACTCATTTGGTTTCAGTTGCGCTTCCTTAGCCCAAATCCATAATGCCTCTACTAACTCTAAATTGCCTCCTTCTGCTGCTGCGTGCCACACGGTTCTTCCGAAATCGTCTTTCGTTAGTAACAATTCACTTAACTCATTTGGTTTCAGTTGAGCTTCCTTAGCCCAACTCCATAATGACTCAAATAACTCTAAATTGCCTCGTTCTGCTGCTGCCTGCCACACGGTTTCGCCGTGTTTGCCTTTGGTTAGTAACAATTCGATTAACTCATTTGGTTTCAGTTGTGCTTCCTTAGCCCAACTCCATAATGACTTAAATAACTCTAAATTGCCTTCATTTGCTGCTGCGTGCCACATGGTGTCGCCGTATTCGTCTTTGGTTAGTAACAATTCGATTATTTCATTTGGTTTCAGTTGTGCTTCTTTAGCCGAACTATATAATGACTCAAATAACTTTAATTGGCCTTTTATTTTTTCTGCTGCGTGCCACACGTCGTGGCCGTCTCTGTCTTTGGTTAGTAAAAATTTACTTAACTCATTTGGTTTTAGTTGTGCTTCCTTAGCCCAACTCCATAATGACTTAAATAACTCTAAATTGCCTTCATTTGCTGCTGCGTGCCACACGGTGTTGCCGTATTTCTCTTTGGTTAGTAAAAATTTACTTAACTCATTTGGTTTTAGTTGTGCTTCCTTAGCCCAACTCCATAATGCCTCTAATAACTCTAAATTGCCTCTGCTTACTGCGTACTGCCACGCGGTGTAGTTGTATATGTCCTTGCTTAGTAACAATTCACTTAACTCATTTGGTTTCAGTTGTGCTTCCTTAGCCCAACTCCATAATGCCTCTAATACCTCTAAATTGCCATGTTCTGCTGCTTCCTGCCACGCGGTGTTGCCATACTTCTCTCTTGTTAGTAACACCTTTTCCTTGAGCACGTGTGTCTCAACTTTTGTTTCTTTAGCAAAAGCACACAGTTCCTTTAGTACAGCCGCGCTGTTTTCAATAGCCATGCGCAAAGCAGTTTTCCCATACCGATTCCGGCCTAACAATAATGTATTCTGTAACTCACTGTCGTTTAGTTGTGCTTCTTTAGCCGAAGCCCACAGTTTACCCAATATCTCTGTACTGCATTTTTTCGCTGCCAGGTGCCAGGCTGTTTCTCCATCCCGTGATTGTACAAGCACCAAATTTTCCTTTAACTCATTTGGGTTCACTAGCACTTCTTTAGCCCATCGCCATATTTCCTCTACAACCTCTTCATTACAGCTTTCTGCTGCCATGTGCCAGGCGGTTTTTCCATCCGCATCTTGCGCTAGCAACATCTGTTTCTTTAACTGTTCTGCGTATATTTGGGTCTCTTTAGCCGAATTCCACGGTTTCTCTGACGAGTTTATGTGGTCTCTCTCTGTGTCCAAGTGCGAGGCGGTTTCATCTGACGTGTCCTTTAATACAGGCAGGCTACATGTAACAGTAGGCGTCACTTCGTCAACACATTCCCATATCTTTTGTAATGCCTCTGCATTGCCTTCCTTTGCTGCCATATGCCAAGCGGTTCGACCCCAGTGGTCTGTGGCTAACAACATCTTCCTTAGAGCGTTTGAATGTTCTCCTGATTTTAGGCTGTTTAATAAAAATCCAATAATATGAATGTTATCTTCTGTCGCTGCTAGGCTTAGTGCTGTGTGGAGTAAACCTATCAGACGACTAAGTACTTCTCCCTCATTCCACTGTTGATCGAGTATTTCTCCATACTGTTTCAAGGCCTCATTCGATGGCTTAGATTTTTCCAATAATCCATCCAAAAAGGCTCTAATTACATGACAGTCTCTTCGTAACAAAATTGTATCGAGTAAAAACTCCTGCACTTGTATGTCTTGCTCAGTTCTCTCTGTCAGTTGGTTTATTAGGAAGTCAGCCACATAATACTCAGCAAAAGTGCGGTGGATAAACTGCGGCTTACCGTCGTGGTTTATCTGCACTATCCCAATGCTAGCCAACTTTTCAGCATATGAAGATATAGATTCGTGATTAATTTTCAGACGTTTCACCTGATCGTCAGTAAACAACGCCTGTAAGGCTAATAGCTGATGCTGTAATTGTATGCCTTTGATAGATAGTTCTAGTAACACCTGTGCAGCCATGTTACCTGCTGGTGTTTTGGACTTTTCCCTCAAAAATACGTCATATTTGATGTCAATAAATCTTCCGTATAACCCCAGCAAGTCTAGCTTGTGCGGTAAATCAGGCTCGGAATTCTTAGTCCTGTAAAATGATATAAATTTCCCTTGAAACGCCTCGGCGAGCATGCGGATTTGTAATGGGATGCCGGCGAATTCTTTGTCCTTATCGCTAATTGACTGTGCCAACTTCCTGATTAATGCTGTAGCGTAAATTTCTAACCGACGTTGATTCGTGGCTTCAAGTTTTGAATTTTGAAGCCAGAATTTACTTAGAAATTCAACTTGCTCAACTTCAGTGAAGGGCTGTAGGGTGTAGGCCAGCTGTTGTAGGTAGTCCTCCAATTCCTCTCTGAGGTGCGGTCTGGTGGTGACCCACAGCTGCTGTAACGAAGTCTGCTTCAGAACTTGCAGCATATCAATGACCGTCTGTTTGTAGCTGGGACTGATTTCATCAAAACCGTCGAACATTATCACTACTTTGTTAGTTTCATTTCCTTCAAAGCTCTTCTTAAACAACTCCTTCTCTAAACGAGATTCAAGCTTTAGCACTTTCTTTGATACAAATTCAAGTACCCTTTCTTTATCCATCTTCTGTCCTTTCTGAGCCTCGAGTTGTTCCGTATAGTCATTTAAATCAATTCTCACCAACCAATGGGCTGGAAATTTTTCCTTGATTTGTTTAGACAGATATGTCAGTACGGTGCTTTTACCCATTCCTGCTTTGTCGGCAATTAGCGTGACCCTGTGGTAACTTGCTTGCTCCAAAAGCTTGTCTAAATCCTTAGGGCCATAAGAGTGGGTTTTCTGTGCATCAATATATTCACGTAATGTCTTTAAATTCTCTTGCGACTGCTGCCACAAGAGTTCCCCTGACTTGTCCTTAACCAGCCAATGCACATTACTCTTTGGATTCTGCTGACAGAGTTGTTTGAATTTCTGTTCATCACTAGCCAGTAAATCAGCAATTTTTCCTTCTCTTTTATCACTTTCAATGTCCTGTCTAATCACGATGTTGTGATGAAAAGTTCTATCGATATAGTACGTCTCATTGTAACCACTGCAAGCAGATAGTACAAGTTCTTCACCAATTCTAATCTCCGTTTCTTGTAACAAATCAGGCAGGGGAAAGGAATTTGGCACTGATTCAGCAGATGTGAGTTGATTTAAGGCAACTTTTCTGCCTTGAAATATTACTGCCTTCTTTAGTACTTTTGTCTGTGAACTGCGGGTTAAATCACTCCAAGTTAACTGTACATATGTTGTTTTCAATCCTACCCCGGGTGTTGCTATAGCTGTTTGTTCTAGAAAATCAGCGATGCTATCTTCTGATTGCGTGGTCAGAATGACTTTCAGATTCTTCTTCTGTTTTAGAGTGTTGAACAATTCCTTGAACATGTTTCCTAACTCATTATTCACTGGCTGATTGTTCTCGCACGCTATCATCAGTATGTGCAGTGTGTCCAATGATGCCAGTAATGTACACAAATTTGTCAATCGATTCACCTCTAACACCCGCTTTAATTTCAGTACGGTGTAGTTCCCTTCACTGAAGCAGTTGGCCGTACAGGCTGTCTTTTGGAACACCCGATAAACCTTGGTTAGCCCTGTCCAAACGTCCCCATCAATCATTCGTAACTGCCAAATTTGTTGGTCACTTGTGAGAAATTCTTTTAAACCCAAAGCGCCGGGATTAAAATCAAGTGCGCTTTGTTGAATCGTTTCTATATAACACTGAGTTTCGTACTTATAAACCCTACTTCTTATCTGGGATGATGATAATTTGTCCTTTATGTTCTCTTTAATGTGCGGGAAGAGTCGAACCAAACGCTTCACATAGGGAATCAGGGCTTGCAATGTGCTAGCGTCTGGACAGCGAACACTTTCATTGCCAAGCTCAAAGTATTGTAACATATGTTTAGCTTTCTGTTGGGCCCCAGTATTATTCATTACAGAAAACAAATCCTCAGGCTTAAAGAATTCCGGCACGTGACGTAACCAACGATAAAGCTCCAGAAACTCCCGCTCGTCCTGCGTAAAAATGCTTAGACTCCTTGCGCATTCGTCATAAGCCTTAGTTTGATAGCGAAGCTTGTTGTAACCCTCAGGCACGTTGCTAAAGACAGTTTCCATTACCTCAGGGTGGTAATTATTAAGATGCTTTGCCCATTCAAAGAAAGCATTGTATTCTGTACCACCCATTAAGCCTGCACTAACAGGCCAATCGACCACCTCTTGTATTTTTAGTTTACCCTTATGCTCCGTTTTGGGATCAAAGGGTTTCTCAGTTTTATCCATTTCTTCTAAGCCTGCACTAACAGGCCCATCTACAACCTCTCGTGTTTTTAGTTCACCTTTATCGTCTTTAGTTTCTTGCCCCTTTTCGGGATCAAAGGCTTCCACAATTTTGTCCATGCTGTGTACTGCTTCATTGTACAATGCAGTATGTTTACTGAAGAAGCCCATATCAGACAAGTCAATGAAGATTCTATAGACTGTCCCTAAATGGGAGTTACAGGTATTAACGCGATTTGGAGCAGACAGATAACTAGTGATGTCTAAGTGCTGTAAGTCAATGGAACGTCCGTGCAGACGTACATCAAGTTTGTTAGTCATTTGTGACAACATATCTTTGCAGCCTGGACTATCGAAAACTACTGTGTGTGGATGGTAACTGTGTGGGACATCGTGACTGTCTTGGACAGTGCTGCTTGCAAGTGGTTTGTGTTCTTCTGTTGTAAGTCTTTTAAGAAATATATCATTTCTCACTTCAAGGTATTTAGTGGTAAAGGTAGTGATTTGCGCCAGCCAACCCCCTAACGAGTGACCGGTGAAGAACAGTTCGAAACTGACGCCCCTTTCTTGTTCTATTTCTTGCATAACTGCGACCACCTTATTAGCAAATGTGCTGGCAGAACTCATTTGATCATCGTAGTTGTTAAAATAAACACCTTTAATATCTGTTAAAATAGCATCAAGACTGTCAGTCCCTCGATGAGCAATCACCATTTGCTGATGTTCCGGGTGCCAATAGGCTGTTCCGAAATAGTCGTTCCTTGCCCCAAAATGAGATGCTGTCGTCGTTAGCAACTTCCAGCCGTCAGGAGGCTCTTCGCGTTGGCAGTCAGTGTATGCCATGTTGGCAAACTGGGCTAAGACATGCGGCGTGGGGAAAGCGGGCGTTACTTTGAGTTGATTAATGGCGGAAAAATCTTTGTTTATATAAAACTTGTCGATGCGATCCTTAAAATCATCGTCGCTCAATTTCAGCTGTGTATCTACTCTTAGTTCTCCTGAGAAAGGCGGTAGAACAGTTGTCACTGCTTGTTTGTCAGACGCAGCTGCATGTGATCTGCTGTGGCATACCGATAATTTATTGGGATTGGCCTCAGCCGGCTGAAAGTTTTGTGGCTCTAATCTCTCTCTCTTCGATTGGGGCCAATGTGCCCTTTGTTCTGTGGGTTCTGCCTGTGAAATATGGCTTTTCAACGCACCAATGATCTGTACATGATTACGTTCTGCTGCCAAATCTAAAGGAGTTTTTCCATCGCCATTTTCAATTGCAGTGTTTGCTCCTTGAGTAAGCAGAAAGTTAACTAACTCCAACTCGTTTTTGTTAATTGCCAAGTGTAAAGCTGTGTTGCAATTATCATTACCATCTTGTGCATCGATATCAGTTTGCGGATGTTTTGTAAGAAAATTTTGAAGCTTCTCTAGTTTCTCTTTTATGGAAATATTCCTTTTGTGTATGATACAAAACAGTTCCGCATTAATCTCTAACTGTTCACTATTAGAACGCTGGTATCGGTTATTCATAGTTCTGCGTTCCATTATTGTACCGTACAGATGGGCTATAGTAAGTGGATTGCCACAGAAACTGGACACATACAGAATAATTTGATATTTGTCTTGTGCACTCTAAAGAAAATTTTGTTGTTAAAATTTATCCGAAAATTTCAACAAAATTTAAACAAGCAATGAATTACGCAGATATGCAATATCAGTTACTTGTGTGTGTGCGTCTAATCAAGTAACTTAGTCCTTTTCTTATTTAAATCTGTTGAAAGTATAATTAAATATCAAACTGCTGTAATTAAATGCTTCATGCGACATGCAACATTGATCTGCACAAAAAGGAACTTGTCTATTGCGATGCACAATATTGTGATTATCTGTGGCACTGGTCCAACAGCCACTAGCACGTGGCCTGATGCTGTTGATTTATTACAGTTTTAATGTAAGTTTTCAGCCCTTTCTAAACGCCCCAGTGTTACCTGCAATATCCTCACTAACAGCTACTAACATCTTCTACTGGCATCGCCTTAACTAACGTCTGTAGTGACATTTACTGCGTGCAGTTTGGACACCTCGCCTCAGCCTGGGGGACACCAATGTTGTACAGGCGCACTGTGGAAAGCAATTTGACATGGAACTGAACAGCTGACAGACAGGAAACTTCAGTACACAGACTGATGACATTACATGCTTACTGACAGCAGGTGAAGCACACAGTGGTCACTGTCACTGAAGTGTCCAGTGCTGCTTACGGCCGCTCTGCAGACGCAAGGAACGTCCTAGGTCCTGTACGGCGTCACGTCAGTAAGATGTGGCATTCAGAATTGTTGCCATTTGAACACAGTGCTGTACCGAAGATCCTACATTGATGCCAACTGCCACTAAACCACAGCCGTCGTGACATCAGAGGTGCTGATTGCTCAGTCCGAAATTATCGCGAAATACTCCGGAGTTACAGCATTGTCTTCACTGAAGCTTCTGCAGACCTGTCAACAGGATAATGACATGTAATGTAATGCTATAAGCTGACTGGTGCAATGCTGCTGATCTGCTGAGGCTCCTGCGCTACATGTCAGCTGTCACACTGCTCATATCGCACTACAGACACGTGTTTACTTGCACTGCAATGTCACACGTGACTGTATGAACAAGCAAGAGCCATCACAGTCACTAATGTTATGCGCTACATGTCAGCTGTCACACTGCTCATATCGCACTACAGACACGTGTTTACTTGCACTGCAATGTCACACGTGACTGTATGAACAAGCAAGAGCCATCACAGTCACTAATGTTATGCGCTACATGTCAGCTGTCACACTGCTCATATCGCATTACAGACACGTGTTTACTTGCACTGCAATGTCACACGTGACTGTATGAACAAGCAAGAGCCATCACAGTCACTAATGTTATGCGCTACATGTCAGCTGTCACACTGCTCATATCGCATTACAGACACGTGTTTACTTGCACTGCAATGTCACACGTGACTGTATGAACAAGCAAGAGCCATCACAGTCACTAATGTTATGCGCTACATGTCAGCTGTCACACTGCTCATATCGCACTACAGACACGTGTTTACTTGCACTGCAATGTCACACGTGACTGTATGAACAAGCAAGAGCCATCACAGTCACTAATGTTATGCGCTACATGTCAGCTGTCACACTGCTCATATCACACTACAGACACGTGTTTACTTGCACTGCAATGTCACACGTGACTGTATGAACAAGCAAGAGCCATCACAGTCACTAATGTTATGCGCTACATGTCAGCTGTCACACTGCTCATATCGCACTACAGACACGTGTTTACTTGCACTGCAATGTCACACGTGACTGTATGAACAAGCAAGAGCCATCACAGTCACTAATGTTATGCGCTACATGTCAGCTGTCACACTGCTCATATCACACTACAGACACGTGTTTACTTGCACTGCAATGTCACACGTGACTGTATGAACAAGCAAGAGCCATCACAGTCACTAATGTTATGCGCTACATGTCAGCTGTCACACTACTCATATCACACTACAGACATGTGTTTACTTGCACTGCAATGTCACATGTGACTGTATGAACAAGCAAGAGCCATCACAGTCACTAATGTTATGCAGCCTCTGTTGTTAAGCTGTTTACACTACACAGACTAGTACAACTGCATGTGCGTGAGTAACTGGAAGGAATAGTTGTGGATTTTTTAAGGCATTATCCTACCGGTTTACTGTGGAAATGCACGAAAATTCTAATTCTCTTGTGGATTATCCTGGAAGACATTTGAAGTCACACAGCATTAATGCTACATTACCTGGCAAGACGTAGCATGTGACATATATTTAGTACAGTCCAACAAGACTGCTTAACCCTGAAGATGAAGGCAACACGACACTCCGAAGCATCCGGTAGTGCGTCACATTTCACAAGAAGCAAATAACAGCACACGTCAGCAACACAGCTGACAGAACCTGACATATTGCAACAGCAAAGCCTGCTGACTGAACTTCCCACTTCCATTAGCGATCGTCCTACTAACAATGTCTCAGCCAATACAGTCACAAAGTAACTGTCTAGAGTACTGTTTTGTTATTAAGGTGTCTTGCGTGAATTGTTTCAGTTCAACAGTTGAAATCTTTACTCAAAATGGCGGCCTACCTAATTTGTTTGTAACGAATCAGCAAACTGTGGCTCAAGTCACTTTGCTGACACAAGCTATGGCGTGGGAGGTTTTATAATGAAGGCAACAAGATTCTGAATATACATTGGTTCGTACTTTAGTGCCGTTATTTGTCACTGATGAATTCTCCAGTATGGCTAGCATTGCGCCGCCATACCACTGAAATGGAGGAAAGGATTTATCTCTGTTATGAAAGCCATTACAGTGCTGCACTGCAGTGTTGTATAATGTATCTTGCACAGTGCAAAATATATCACGAATTTAACAGGTTTATTGTGATTATATTTGTGAAACGTGACTTCATATTTCGATAAACATAATCTAAATATTCACGAAAATTTCATCACATTACTAATTTAAGTGTATTTTTTACACTAAACATCTCTCTAAATTTAAATCATAACCCTCCAACCCCCTTTGTTTGTATCTCCACCTTGCCTTGGTAGAGGGGCTTGTGATTTCCAGTGACCCTGAGAGCTAAGCCGGCGGTAGCATTGCTACCAGTAGGGTCTCCCAAGCCGGACAGTTCAAGAGGGTAGGTACCAGACGAACAGAGATGCCTAGGAGATGGGAAATGCAATAAAAACTGCCCTGATGTCGGAATCAGCGTCATCAGTAGCGACTTGAAGCAAGAGCAAATGATTCTCGAGATGGTTCATGATCGTGTAACAACAGGCGTGACCAGAGTGGTGTGAACGGCTGCTGTACTGCGATGTGGAAAGCGAATGGAAAAACTGCCACATTTTTACTTTTACTGGATAGTCTCTTCCAGAAACAGAGACAAATGCGAGATGCTTCCTCTGGAGACAAAACAATCCGGAGGTAAACTACTCCCCCATTCGGATCTCCGGGGGGGTGTGTTTCTAGGGGAGACACCACGCGGTAAGTGTTACAGCGAGGTATACAGACAGAAGCAGAAGGAAGAGCACAGCTACAAGATAGGCACTTGGAACTTAAGGACATTGAGTCAAGGAGGAAAACTAGAAAATTTGAACAAAGAGATGCAGAAGAACGCAGTGTCTGTGTTAGGCGTTAGTGAAGTGCGGTGGAGGGGTCAAGGTGAAATAAGAAGTTGTGATTATTGTGTATTATTGTTGGGTGACAGTGCTGAAAGGGGTGTAGCAATAGTGGTGCATAAAAGTGTAGTGAAAAGTGTTGTTAAGAAGAGTATGTACAGTGACAGACTGATTGCTGTCAAGTTGCAAGCAGAACGGTAAGTATTTTGATAGTGCAAGTGTGCATGTCAACATCGGAGTGAAGATGACGAAGTGGAAGAGTTGTATGATGTAGTTGAAGAAATTCTTGAAGAGGATGGAAAGGGTGCGACAAATACGATTATAATGGGAGATTGGAACAGTGTGGTTGGAGATAAAGCACATCACAACACTGTTGGACCGTGTGGACTGGGAAGGAGGAATCAGAGAGGTCAAATGTTTATTGACTTGTGTGAAAGAAATTGAATGGCAATAACAAACACGTGGTTCAAAAAACCTAAAAGAAGATTGTACACGTGGAAATCACCAGGGGATAGGAATCGATATCAGCTGGACTATGTACTGGTGAGACAGAGATTGGAACAGTGTGAAGGATGTGCAGACACAGCCTGGAGCAGATATTGACTGTGACCACAATTTACTGGTTGCAACGATCTGCACCAGATTGAAGAAGATCGTGAGGTTGCACAAGCGGAAACCAAGATGGGATTTGTAGAAGCTATGTGCTGAACGACAGGTAGTACACGATAGTCTAGAAGAAAAACTTGGTGCAATCAAATGTGGAAGTGCAGAGGAACAATATCAAGATGTGTGTTAGATACTGTGAGTGGTTGGTTGGAAACGTCGAGAGGAGAGCAAGAAAGCCATGGATTACACAGGAGATGATCAGTAAAATGAATGAACGAAGCAAATGGAAGAATGTCAACAATGAAGAAGGAAGGAAGAGCTACAGAAGAATGAGGAACGAATTGAAAAGAGCAACGGACAACGCCAAGAAGGAATATCTGGAGAGCATATGTGACGAGATCATAGAATTGCAAAGAACAGGACGTTATGATCTAATGTACATGAAGACAAAGGAGCTAGGTTGGAGAGAAAACCACGGAATTCAAAACGTTGGCATCGAAGACTCTCAAGGGAATATAATAATAGAGCAGAGACGAGTACTGCAAATTTGGGAGAATTATATCACAGAGCTGTACGATCGAGCTAATCGACCAGAACACCTAGAATTCGAACGTGAATCTGAAGCAGATGAAGACGAGAAAGGTCCTTATATTTTGCAATGTGAACTGGAAAATGCTAGCAAGGAGATGAGGGATAAGAAGGTTACAGGAGTTGATGTACCTGGGGATGTACTGAAATTGTTGGGAGAAGGTGGTCTCAGACTAATGACACAGCTGATCAACAGCATATATGTAACGGGGGAGTGGCACAGAGATTTAATTGAAGTTACAATGGTTGCCTTAAAGAAGAAGCCCAAAGCTACAAAATGCAGCGACAATCGCTCAATCAGCAAAGATAGTAGCGAGGATAATTAGAAGAAGGATTGAAAGGAAGACTGAGGATGCGCTTGGAGAAGATCAGTTTGGATTTAGAAGAGGTAAAGGAAGTATGGGTGCAATTGGGATGCTGAGAATAATATCAGAATGAATATTGGTCATAGATGGGGAACTGTGTGTTTGGTTGATGGACTGGCAGAAGGCATTTCACTGTGTAACTGGACCAAATTAATGCAGATCCTTAAGGGAATTGGGATAGACTGGCGCGAAAGAAGATTGATCAGCAAATTGTACATGGAACAGAGTTTCAAAATACGACTGGACCAAGGGGAGACGAGAAGTGTGAAGATTGAAAGAGGAGTTAGACAAGGTTGCTGTTTGTCGCCCATTTTGTTCAACTTATACAGCGAGTACCTTACCAAAGAAGCTCTTGAAGGGTTTGGAGACTTCAAAATAGGAGGTCAAGTAATTCGAACTGTGAAATATGCAGACGACCTTGTGCTACTGGCTAGGGAAGAAAACGTGCTACAGGTGTGGTTGATAGACTGATTGAAATTGGAAGACGTTATGGAATGGAAATGAATGTGGGAAAAACTTAGATAATGAGAATCTCAAGACAACCGTCCTCAATGGAAATTATGACAGATCAAAATCAATTGGAGAATGTGGAATATTTCAATTATTTGTGTAGCACGATAACAAACAATGCAAGGTGTACACGTGACATTAAATACAGAATTGCCGTATCTAAAGCAGCATTGAACAACAAGAAGACTTTTGACCAGCAAACTGGGCTTAAATTTAAGGACGAAACTAGTAAAGTGCTACACTTGGTGCATAGCTTTGTGTGGTGCTGAAACGTGGACACTTGGGAAAGTGGATCGGAAGTATCTGGAAAGTTTTGATATGTGGTGCTGGAGAAGAATGGAGAAGATCAGTTGGACCGATCGTGTGAGAAATGAAGAAGTATTACACAGAGTGCAGGAGGAGAGGAATATCGTACATACAATAAAAAGAAGAAAGGCTAACTGGATTGGTCACATCTGGCGTAGGAACTGCCTTCTGAAACAGGTGATTGAAGGAAAGTTAGAGGGAAGGATAGAAATGAAGGGAAGACGAGGGAGAAGGCGTAAGCAGCTACTGGATGACTCTCCAATGTCCATTGTATCAGGTTTTTATTACCGTCTCTCAATTCACACTAAGCACTCCCTAACCACACACGTCACATCCGCCATATCTTACCGCTCCCTTCAAGCTTACCTTACTTAACAAGATAAGATAATATTTTGTTCCGTTGTACAGCCACGGTGACAAAACGTCTTTACATACGTGTCTTATGTAGAAGTTTTATGTTTATGGATTTTACGTATAAACTGTTTATTTGACATTATGAGTATTTGTGACGGGATTGAGATGTGAATGTGAGCGATTGTTAGTTGTAAATTTGATGTTGTATGTTTCTGCTTTCTTATGCACAGCCTGATGATGGCAGACTTAAAGTCGAAACGTGTACATGTAGCTGTGTGTTATACATGTAGCTGTGTGTTATACAAATAGCTGTGTGTTATACATGTAGCTGTGTGTTATACATGTAGCTGTGTGTTATACATGTAGCTGTGTGTTATACATGTAGCTGTGTTATACATGTAGCTGTGTGTTATACATGTAGCTGTGTGTTATACATGTAGCTGTGTGTTATACATGTAGGTGTGTGTTATACATGTAGGTGTGTGTTATACATGTAGCTGTGTGTTATACATGTAGCTGTGTGTTATATCTGTAGCTGTGTGTTATACGTGTAGCTGTGTGTTGTACGTTTAGCTGTGTGTTATACGTGTAGCTGTGTGTTATATGTGTAGCTGTGTGTTATACATGTAGCTGTGTGTTATACGTGTAGCTGTGTGTTATACATGTAGCTATGTGTTATACATGTAGCTATGTGTTATACATGTAGCTGTGTTATACATGTAGCTGTGTGTTATACACGTAGCTGTGTTATACAACCAAACTGTAAATTGTGTTCAGCTGATATAACAGTTGGTTTTATTGTTCTAACTAAACTGTATTTTCACTTATAAAACCGAACCGCAATTAGATTTGTGAATCAAGCCGGACGAGCGGTAGAACTGTGTCTACGAGTGGTAGAACTGTGTCTACGAGCGGTAGAACTGTGTCTACGTGGCTACGAGCACGTCGCTAGTGTTGACACAGAAATACAGACGAACGGAAACTGCTAAGCGAAATTAATTACGGCCACTAAAAGGAAATGTAAATGATAAACTGTGGGAAATTCTTTCCAAACTGACCTCCTGCAATATATGGCCAAATGACTACGGCGGACGCTTTGACAGGTTAACATAGCGGTTAACTGTAGGAAAGCTGTACACTGTCTTTGTGGTCCGATCGTCAGAGCGATTACTATAAAGAAAAAACTAACTAGCTACATGGGAAAATATTGCTTGCTGAGAAGCTAACAGTTCGTCAGCTAGTCGAGACATTCCCCGCGTTTTATGTAACCCGCAGGTTCATTGCCGCATTCACAAAATCCCGCTCCCTCACCCAATCCTGAACCAGAGCAGTCCAGTACGTGACAACACATCGCACGTCTGAAGGCCCATTTTAATCATATGCTTCCATCTACGTCTATTCTTTCAAGTGGTCGTTTGTATCAAGTTTCCTCACCAAAACTCTGTAAGCAACTATCCTCTCCCCCATACGTGCCACATGCCACGCCCATCTCATTTGTGTTGATTTCACTATCTGAATAGTTGTAGTGAGCATACAGATCGTAAAGCTGCTCACAAATAGACACTTACCGCTGGTCGTTGCTGCTTTTGTCGTACGTGCAACTACGTGCATGTACCCCGTCCACTCCTTACGTGCCGCACGTAGAACTGTGCTACACACAGCACACCGACACACAATGTACGATACATGCTGTGGCGATCCTCGATATATTCGATCTCACTTGTCTGTTATCTTTGGGTGGATTAATTTGATTGACATTGGCAGAGATATGAGCGGGCAGTGTGGCGAAGTTTGTGCTGTGCATACTGTGCACACTGTGCATACTGCGCACACTGTGCATACTGCGCACACTGTTCACACTGTGCACACAGTGCTTTAGGAACAACTCTGTACTTAACTTACCAACAAACTACAAAATTTATATCCAATTCGCTGACAAGTCCGTTCCCATGCTGACTATTACGTCATCATCAGCGCTGTTTAATTGTTTCCGTTTTGTTAGTCTTCGTTTTTATGACTTTTGACCTCGCTGCCAACTGTTGCACAAACACACAACCTCGATGCCAACTGTTGCACAAACACACAACATGTTACATATGTTGATATGTAAATTATTTCACTGTAATCATTGTATTCAGTCCCCAGTTTTACCTCTGTTCAGCTGTTAGTTTTCGTATCGCGATTGTATGTATGATACAGCAGTTAGCATCGAAATGTACGTCAATAAACGGTATACATAAGTGTGTGTTGTTGGTGAATACCATGTAGCACGAATAGTTTAAAAAGTAGTTACCTTTTCCTCCGACCGATCTACCGCCACTTTGATCCAGATGTGTTAGTACCGACTGTTGGCATAGGGGATCGCAAATGTCGTGTCGTCGGCGGGCAGAAAATATTTACATCTATTATTGTTACTATTATTATTATTACATCCGAAATTTACATCTGAGCACTGCTTGACCACACACGCCACATTTCGCACATCATATATCTTATCCCTTCTTTCAAGCTCACTTCATTTAACAAGCTAAGTAATGTCTTGCACACGACGTACAGCTGCGGTGCCAAGCCGTCGTCTTATGTGTAATTATACATGAAGATATTCTGCTTGTACTTCTTAAGTGGATTCCAAAAATTGCAAAAGTCGACTATTAGCTTCGCCATATGTGTCCGTCCGTCTGTATTCAAGGAACAACTCGGCTACCACTCTACAGATTATATAAAATTTCACATTTGAGCATTTTTCGAAAATCCTTAAAAACTTTACTTTTGATTAAATGTGTCAAGCAAAACCGTACTTTACATGAAGACCTAAGTACGTTTATGATAATATCTCGCTGAATTCTTCTTAGAATGAGAAATGCTTGAGACAAAAGTTGTAGAGAAAATAAAAACACACATTTTATGTTCCATAACTTTTTTCGAATATCGTGCCGTTTATGAGATAATGTGGAAAAATGTGGTACAGCCAGACAGGCCACAGATGACAATATAATACGGCGCATGCGCTTTGCTTGCTGGATAACTAAGGCTACAGACACACACTCAGAATATTTATTCATTATCAAAATGATAATTACAGCCCCTCGTGGGTTTTGGCTTCCCTCTCATAATATTATATACATATAGCTATTCCACGGCAAGAGTGGTTACGCGAACGCCGCTCAATGTTGCGTTATACTTACACTGTCTCTCTTGTTACACTGATGTTTGTATTTGATATTACAAACATCTGTAACAAGACTGCGATCTTAATGTGCTGCTGCAATTGTTTGTAGTGAAGTTGTATTGTTGTGTTCAGCAGACACAACAGTAGTTTTGTTGCTGTAATATGTACAGACAGCAGCATGGATCGGCTTACGGTAAAAGTGTGACTGACTGACTGACTGAACAGATTTACAGTGAAGTTCTGTCTGTTCTGTTCAGCAGACACAACAGTAGTTTTGTTGCTGTAATATGTACAGACAGCAGTATGGATCGACTTACGATAAAAGTGTGACTGACTGACTGACTGAACAGATTTACAGTGAAGTTCTGTCTGTTCTGTTCAGCAGACACAACAGTAGTTTTATTGCTGTAATATGTACAGACAGCAGCATTGATCGGCTTACGATAAAACTGTGACTGACTGACTGAACAGATTTACAGTCAAGTTCTGTCTGTTCTGTTCAGCAGACACAACAGTAGTTTTATTGCTGTAATATGTACAGACAGCAGCATGGATCGGCTTACGATAAAAGTGTGACTGACTGACTGACTGACTGAACAGATTTACAGTCAAGTTCTGTCTGTTCTGTTCAGCAGACACAACAGTAGTTTTATTGCTGTAATATGTACAGACAGCAGCATTGATCGGCTTACGATAAAACTGTGACTGACTGAACAGATTTACAGTCAAGTTCTGTCTGTTCTGTTCAGCAGACACAACAGTAGTTTTATTGCTGTAATATGTACAGACAGCAGCATTGATCGGCTTACGATAAAACTGTGACTGACTGACTGACTGAACAGATTTACAGTCAAGTTCTGTCTGTTCTGTTCAGCAGACACAACAGTAGTTTTGTTGCTGTAATATGTACAGACAGCAGCATGGATCGGCTTACGGTAAAAGTGTGACTGACTGACTGAACAGATTTACAGTGAAGTTCTGTCTGTTCTGTTCAGCAGACACAACAGTAGTTTTGTTGCTGTAATATGTACAGACAGCAGCATGGATCGGCTTACGGTAAAAGTGTGACTGACTGACTGAACAGATTTACAGTGAAGTTCTGTCTGTTCTGTTCAGCAGACACAACAGTAGTTTTGTTGCTGTAATATGTACAGACAGCAGCATGGATCGGCTTACGGTAAAAGTGTGACTGACTGACTGAACAGATTTACAGTGAAGTTCTGTCTGTTCTGTTCAGCAGACACAGCAGTAGTTTTATTGCTGTAATATGTACAGACAGCAGCATTGATCGGCTTACGATAAAACTGTGACTGACTGACTGACTGAACAGATTTACAGTCAAGTTCTGTCTGTTCTGTTCAGCAGACACAACAGTAGTTTTATTGCTGTAATATGTACAGACAGCAGCATTGATCGGCTTACGATAAAACTGTGACTGACTGACTGACTGAACAGATTTACAGTCAAGTTCTGTCTGTTCTGTTCAGCAGACACAACAGTAGTTTTGTTGCTGTAATATGTACAGACAGCAGCATGGATCGGCTTACGATAAAACTGTGACTGACTGACTGACTGAACAGATTTACAGTGAAGTTCTGTCTGTTCTGTTCAGCAGACACAAGAATAGCTTTTTTGCTGTAATATGTACAGACAGCAGCATGGATCGGCTTACGATAAAACTGTGACTGACTGACTGACTGAACAGATTTACAGTCAAGTTCTATCTGTTCTGTTCAGCAGACACAACAGTAGTTTTGTTGCAAGTCACAAGTGCTGCACTGCAGTACAGTGTAATATAACTTGCACAGTGATAATTGCAAGTCACCTTACGATAAAAGTGTGACTGACTGACTGACTGAACAGATTTTCACCAATCTGACGCTCACCAAACAGCTTTTCGTATATAACTGCCATACTGATCTTCATGAAAATTCAAGGAAAGGTTTAGTCGTCGAAGTCAGGTCACTGAAGGACGGGCGGACGGACAGACAGACTGGCCGCCGGGCGTGGTCCGCATGTAACACTTTGTTAGATCGAAAGAAACCTGTGAACAGCGGTGAAGTTTGCTCAAGGCACGTCAACTTATCTCTTGTTATCACACCGATACAGAAGCTATCTGTGTAAGTCACATGCTGCAGAATGTTGCAACGGTCCGCCGTCGGCATGCAGTAGACAGCACTTTTGTGTAAAGGCCAGTATTGCAGCACCTGTAATTACAAAGCTTTACAAGGCACAGGTAGCCTATAGAATTAGGAGGTGTTCAGTTGCACCGCGGGGCACGCGGTGGCGCAGTAGGTTCAAGCACTGCGCTACAAACAGACAGGTCACGGGTTCGATTCCTCATGAAGTCATTGTAATGTTTATTGACTTTATTATTTCAGCCGCCATGTGGCTGTCGACTGTCCAACTAAGTGTTTGTGTTGGCTGTCGTGTGTGTGGGGGGGGGGGGAGGTGCGGTCTGCTGGGTGAGAGGAGACGTGTGTAGCGCTGAGTGTAAGAAAGAAAATGCAAACTGAGCTTAAATATCGTTCGTGATTCGTGCCTCAAAACACCACCTGTTGGTCTCACAAAAAGTGATGATTTTGCTGTTCTTACGAAAACGAAACGTGTTTTAACACACACACACATTCACGTTAGGAGAGTTGGGGGTTGAACCATATATACGAGTATATATATAAAATATATATAAAGGACCCAGGGAGACGCCTCTATAAACGTCTCTGAAGAAAAACAAACATTTCATTATCATCAGTAATAGCAGTAACAGAGGTAAAGTAGACGCCTACTATATGTGTGTGTGTGTGTGTGTGTGTGTGTGTGTGTGTGTCAGACGGTATTAATATTATCCATAGCGGGGGTTAAATTTGTTGTTGCAGAATGCCTCGCAGATTCAGTATTCAAAATGCGATCAGAAAGCATTACAGTCACTTCAATGCTGACGGATGTCAGTTGAAGGTTCGATTTGAGCCTGCTCCACCTCCTACTCCTCCACCTCCACCTCCTACTTCTCCACCTCCACCTCCTATTCCTCCACCTCCTACTCCTCCACCTCCTCCTCCACCTCCTACTCCTCCACCTCTACCTCCTACTCCTCCACCTCCACCTCCTACTCCTCCACCTCCTACTCCTCCACCTCCACCGCCTACTCCTCCACCTACTACTGCTACAAGCAGTGGCGGTGATAATAATCAGGCCCAATATTTCGCTAGCAGTGTGGACGAACTTTTTGAGTATGCGTTAAGTGATCTGAATGCTGGTGATATGCAGGTATATCTGTACATAAGGAGGACATTGAACGGGATAGAGCCTGGGCCTGAGTTTCGTGAGACGTGACGTGGGATGTGTTTGACAGGGTGACGCAATCAAACGCCAAATTTAACGCTCTGGACACGCTAACTTGCACCGTTCATTCGGTCAGGATGCTGTTGGGTTCGGTATCAGGGCTCTGAAAACTAGAGGGACACCGCTGTGCGTGATGACTCACCTAAAGCGTAGTATAGTGAACGTAGTGACTGAGGAAAACTGTCTCGCACGCCCTAATAATCGCTGTAGGCAGACTGACTAACGACCCCAATTAGAAGGCGTACAAACAGGGCTGTAAGATGCTCCCTAAAGTCCGCGAGTTGTTGGACGTGACCGGAGTGAGTCTGAGTAATGGCGGAGGGATACATGAACTTACGACGTTTCAGCGCCACTTCTCGCAGTATAGGATAGTGGTTTATTGGGGCTTGAGATGCGGCAGCATAATGTAGACGGTCAAATGACGTCACTGGCCAGAATAAACCTACTGTGTGATGAGCATTATCAAGTTATAACGAATCTGCCGGGAGCCAAGGCGAGACGGTCTTTGTGTTCCGCGTGAAATAAGGGATGCAGAAGCGGAGAGCGTCACGCGTGCGACGCGACGTGCGACAGCTGTTCCGCCAGTCCACCGTGCGTGTGGGACCCACGCGCGGATCCCCTGTGACGTATGCAATTGGCATTTCAGAATAGTCACGTTTGTTGCGAATCACAAGCGCGTTAAACTGTTGTGGCAGAAGACGGTGTGCGAGGTCAAGAGACAAAGCCTGACGTCCGGCGCCATGATGTTTCTGGAGGGACACAAATGCTGCAAGAAGTGCTGTTGGAATTGTTCTAAAACGAGAGAGGTGAGACACAGATGTTGCATGGTGCCACTGGTGGACAGGGCCGCCTCTAGCGACAGGGTGGTATACGTGTTTTATGGACTTTATTGTATAATCACCGTGCATTTTCACAATTACTATCAAGACACCAACTGAATGCACTATTTATTTTAAAAAACACTATATGGTTCCTTAAAATATTTTTGGTCTTTACCAAAACTATTTTTTTTATATTTTATGATTTCGAGACGACGTTTTGGAATACTGCGTATTCCAAAACGTCGTTTCTGCTCGTGCCCAATGTAGTGTGCGTGCAGCAAGTACGTACCGCGTGCGAGAACGAAACGGACATCGACGTGCGTTGCGTCAGATGCGTCGTGAGGAGGCACAGTTTCTGGACCGACCCGGTCGGAGAACTGATAACCTACCTGTGCGAGACGAGACTGTGGGCCGACAGGATCGTGTGCATAGCGTAACGACAGTTGTACTGACTGGAGTGATACAGTTGCAATGGACGCCTTTTCTCCTGATCATGAACGGTCAGAAGATAATATGAATGTGGGTGGAGGGCATGACGTAGCTAGACAGTCTAAATTATATGGCTACGCCGCTGCGAAAACTGCCCGAAGCGTTCGGCCTGGCGTCCGAAAAATCCTAGTATCCACATCTGGTCCACTGCCGAGTATATGAAGTACGTGGGTCCCATGGCCGACGTCTCGTATTACGGCGTGGATCATATGCGATATTCGGTGAGATAGGATTATCTGGAGGTACGAGGTCAAGCGAGACGAGTTGCTTGTTAAAACGCAATCTGGAGCAGTACTGCCAGGTGACGTCACCGTGCTGACACAGGTCTGTCAGACTTTCGGCAAACACTTGCTGCAGATAGTAACGTGGAGGTGATTCTGGAATGTATGACTATAGTGTCGGCGTGAAACAGGGTGTTTCGAAAGAAATGTTACAGCCCGACATGATTGGCATAATTCCCACGGGGGGTTACATGGATAGCAACAAGAGGCAGAGTAAGAAGACTGTAATGTGGTTAATTGATGAAGAGCAGAGGGAGGGTAAGAGGATACTGCACGGACGAAACGGCAGGGAACACGTGTCTGCCGAACTACACGTGGACGGTTATTGCGATGAGACCAATACCGTTTACGAATTCACGGGCTTCTACTGTCTGCCGTTTGGTGACGTCACGACCGTATGCGGTGGGGACATTTGCTGAGAGGTACGAGAAGACGATGTTCAGATTAGAGCGAATCACGAGGGCCGGATACGCCGTCAGAACAAACAGCCATTATGTTTGTGTAACGGCATAACATGACTGTCTTTGTAATGCGCATAGATGGTGTTATCAGTGAATGTTGCGTGTTATTTAGATGAACTTAGCGTTAATATGTATAACAGTCATAAATCTTATGTTACAGGCGTTTGTTTGCGTTATAGCGTCTCAGTAGGGAGCCGGACTGGACGGTCCGGGGTTCGAATACCGGTAGGGGTAAGAGATTTATATCTTCCCAAAACGTCCGATTCTGGGCCCACCCATCTTCCTATTCATTGTTACTTTGGATGGGGTTAAAGCGGCTGGGGCGTTAGGCTAACCCTTCATTTCCATCTAGTGCCAGGGTTAAGAATGAAAGGAGCTATACCCCATTCCCCCCCATATGTTTCATGGCGTGGACAGAGACACCTTTAACTTTTTTGTAATTTCTTGAGCCACTGAACACGTGGAGCAGTCCTCCTTCAGAGCAAAGCAAGATGTTTGTCACTTCGTCACGAAACGTTCCCGCGTGTCATGGAACCTGCGTTTAAAAGAGTCCGCCACTGACGCTAGCCTGACTTACAGTTACAGCTAATACTGTCACAGTTAGAGCTAATACTGCCACTTACAGTTACAGCTAATACTGTCACTTACAGTTACAGATAATACTGTCACTTACAGTTACAGCTAATACTGTCACTTACAGTAACAGCTAATACTGTCACTTACAGTTACAGCTAATACTGTCACTTACAGTTACAGCTAATACTGTCACTTACAGTTACAGATAATACTGCAACTTACAGTTACAGCTAATACTGCCACTTACAGTTACAGATAATACTGTCACTTACAGTTACAGCTAATACTGCCACTTACAGTTACAGCTAATACTGCCACTTACAGTTACAGCTCGTCGTCGTCCCTTATTTTATCACCCCAGTGTTCTGATAATATTAAAGTGAATTTGAAAGCAATGTAGTGGTATGGTTCCGACCGTATTTATTTTACCCAGGGTAGGGAACACTGACAGGCTGTTGTGAACACGGTAATGAACTTTCGGGTTAAGGTGGAGAAGTTGTTGACTGTTATAACGACTATCAGCTTCTCAATACTTCTTCTACAGAATTAGCTTTCGCCCTTCTTACGAAATTAGCGAGTTAGAAGGACTGCGCTTGTAGCCACGTGCTATCAGAAGAGCTGTTCTTGTCTGTCAGTCTGTTGGTAAAGTAAATCTCATGCAATCCATGAAGGCGTATGGGGGAGAGTATGGCTCCATTTATTCTTAGCCTCACGCCTCGACCACCTTACCCCCGAGGATAGAACGCCATGTACCCATTGATTGGGAGGCTGGGTAGGCCCCACAGGCGGTCTGGACATTTTGGACAAGAGTTTTTTGCTGTTAGTCACTATGCCGACTCAGCTACCCGGCTTCTATTGTTGAACTAAGGTAAAGCACGTGTGTTATTTGAGGTTCAGTGGCAAGAAGACTGATGTGACGCCTTGTACCTGGTAGATAAGCGCCACGCTCTTTCCATTTTCAGGGTAGAAGATTCTGCCATGAGGATTGAGGCAGCCGGTTCCTCCGAAACTGCGGTAGATTTCTGAAGTTAATGGTACTGACTGAAACGTCTGTTGTGTACATTCAGGCTGTCCCAGCAGCACTGACAGACCTGCACAGCGCCTCCTCTAATGGCGCTAAACCGGTGTGTATCTGCGACACTTAGTGCCTGAATCATTAACTAGTTTTCCAAAGTCGTTAGAACGAAAGGTGCGTCTTGACGCTGAGTGGAGTTGAGTTTGGGGGCTGTCATATTAATGAAGTCGCGTAGCGAGTCGACAGGACGTGATTACGACGACAGTATCTGGAGCGCTTGGCGTTAAGTTTCTGGAGAGGTCTTAAGGCCCAGTGTTGTCTGACTGTACCACGCGACGCAACTCGTGTGATTCTTACACTATACCGCATTAACCGGGTTGTGTTTGTAATAGAGAGGGAGTGTGTTTACTGTGAGGTGGGAATTGTATCTTGTTTGTATTATCTACAGGAATCTAGGATACAGGGGGTTGTTATGACGTTCTAGTATTAAATAACGGAATATTTCAATAATTGTAGATTGTAACACAGTAATGTGTATACTTACTGCACGATAGCTACTGTACATGCTGTTGCCACCTCCAAGAGCATTCCGTTATTTATTGATACAGTTTTGAAAGCTGCCGACCGAAACTTTGAATTATACCAAGTCCAATCATTACCATTTTTCCATAACGGTATCAATAGATTCGTAATGATTGATGAACCATTTTCATATACAGCCGTGGCTGAGAACAGACAATTCTTTGCAATCATGACGCCAGATATGTTGGCTAAATGTGTAAACGATCTCTATACAGCGTGTCCCTAGAACCTAGTACTGAGGACACCAGATGTAAACGATCTCTATACAGCGTGTCCCTAGAACCTAGTACTGAGGACACCAGATGTAAACGATCTCTATAAAGCGTGTCCCTAGAACCTAGTACTGAGGACACCAGATGTAAACGATCTCTATACAGCGTGTCCCTAGAACCTAGTACTGAGGACACCAGATGTAAACGACCTCTATACAGTATGTCCCTAGAACCTAGTACTGAGGACACCAGATGTAAACGATCTCTATACAGTGTGTCCCTAGAACCTAGTACTGAAGACACCAGATGTAAACGATCTCTATACAGTGTGTCCCTAGAACCTAATACTGAAGACACCAGATGTAAACGATCTCTATACAGTGTGTCCCTAGAACCTAGTACTGAGGACACCAGATGTAAACGATCTCTATACAGCGTGTCCCCAGAACCTAGTACTGAGGACACCAGATGTAAACGATCTCTATAAAGTGTGTCCCTAGAACCTAGTACTGAGGACACCAGATGTAAACGATCTCTATACAGTGTGTCCCCAGAACCTAGTACTGAGGACACCAGATGTAAACGATCTCTATAAAGTGTGTCCCTAGAACCTAGTACTGAGGACACCAGATGTAAACGATCTCTATACAGTGTGTCCCTAAACCTAGTACTGAGGACACCAGATGTAAACGATCTCTATAAGGTGTGTCCTTAGAACCTAGTACAGAGGACACCAGATGTAAACGATCTCTATACAGTGTGTCCCCAGAACCTAGTACTGAGGACACCAGATGTAAAAGATCTCTATACAGTGTGTCCCTAAACCTAGTACTGAGGACACCAGATGTAAACGATCTCTATAAAGTGTGTCCTAGAACCTAGTACTGAGGACACCAGATTTAAACGATCTCTATACAGTGTGTCCCTAGAACCTAGTACTGAGGACACCAGATGTAAACGATCTCTATACAGCGTGTCCCTAGAACCTAGTACTGAGGACACCAGATGTAAACGATCTCTATACAGCGTGTCCCTAGAACCTAGTACTGAGGACACCAGATGTAAACGATCTCTATACAGTGGTCCCTAGAACCTAGTACCGAGGACACCAGATTTAAACGATCTCTATACAGTGTGTCCCTAGAACCTAGTACTGAGGACACCAGATGTAAACGATCTCTATACAGCGTGTCCCTAGAACCTAGTACTGAGGACACCAGATGTAAACGATCTCTATACAGCGTGCCCTAGAACCTAGTACTGAGGACACCAGATGTAAACGATCTCTATACAGCGTGTCCCTAGAACCTAGTACTGAGGACACCAGATGTAAACGACCTCTATACAGTATGTCCCTAGAACCTAGTACTGAGGACACCAGATGTAAACGATCTCTATACAGTGTGTCCCTAGAACTTAGTACTGAAGACACCAGATGTAAACGATCTCTATACAGTGTGTCCCTAGAACCTAGTACTGAAGACACCAGATGTAACGATCTCTATACAGTGTGTCCCTAGAACCTAGTACTGAGGACACCAGATGTAAACGATCTCTATACAAGTGTGTCCCTAACCTAGTACTGAGGACACCAGATGTAAACGATCTCTATAAGTGTGTCCCTAGAACCTAGTACTGAGGACACCAGATGTAAACGATCTCTATTACAGTGTGTCCCTAGAACCTAGTACTGAGGACACCAGATGTAAACGATCTCTATACAGTGTGTCCCTAGAACCTAGTACTGAGGACACCAGATGTAAACGATCTCTATACAGGTGTCCCTAGAACCTAGTACTGAGGACACCAGATGTAAACGATCTCTATACAGTGTGTCCCTAGAACCTAGTACTGAGGACACCAGATTAAACGATCTCTATACAGTGTGTCCTAGAACCTAGTACTGAGGACACCAGATGTAAACGATCTCTATACAGTGTGTCCCTAGAACCTAGTACTGAGGACACCAGATGTAAACGATCTCTATACAGGTGTCCCTAGAACCTAGTACTGAGGACACCAGATGTAAACGATCTCTATACAGGTGTCCCTAGAACCTAGTACTGAGGACACCAGATGTAAACGATCTCTATACAGTGTGTCCCTAGAACCTAGTACTGAGGACACCAGATGTAAACGATCTCTATACAGTGTGTCCCTAGAACCTAGTACTGAGGACACCAGATGTAAACGATCTCTATACAGTGTGTCCCTAGAACCTAGTACTGAGGACACCAGATGTAAACGATCTCTATACAGGTGTCCCTAGAACCTATACTGAGGACACCAGATGTAAACGATCTCTATACAGTGTGTCCCCAGAACCTAGTACTGAGGACACCAGATGTAAACGATCTCTATACAGTGTGTCCCTAGAACCTAGTACTGAGGACACCAGATGTAAACGATCTCTATACAGTGTGTCCCTAGAACCTAGTACTGAGGACACCAGATGTAAACGATCTCTATAAAGTGTGTCCCTAGAACCTAGTACTGAGACACCAGATGTAAACGATTCTAACAGTGTGTCCCTAAACCTAGTACTGAGGACACCAGATGTAAACGATCTCTATAAGTGTGTCCCTAGAACCTGTACTGAGGAACCAGATGTAACGATCTCTATACAGTGTGTCCAAACCTAGTACTGAGACACAGATGTAAAGATCTCTTAAGTGTCCCTAACTAGTACTGAGGACACCAATGTAAACGATCTCTATAGTGTGTCCCTAGAACCTAGTACTGAGGACACCAGATGTAACGATCTCTAAAGTGTGTCCTAGAACCTGTATAGGACACCAGATGTAAAGATCTCTATACGTGTGTCCCTAAACTAGTACTGAGGACACCAGATGAAACGATTCTATAAGTGTGTCCCTAACCTAGTACTGAGGACACCGATGTAAACGATCTCTATAAGTGTGTCCCTAACCTAGTACTGAGGACACCAATGTAAACGATCTCTATAAGTGTGTCCTAAACTAGTACTGAGACACAATGTAAACGATCTCTATAGTGTGTCCTAGAACTAGTACTGAGGACACCAGATGTAAACGATCTCTATCAGTGTGCCCTAGAACTAGTACTGAGGACACCAGATGTAACGATCTCTAAGTGTGTCCCTGAACTAACTGAGGACACCAGATGTAAAGATCTCTATAAGTGTGTCCTAAACTGTACTGAGGCACCAGATGTAACGATCTCTTAATGGTCCCTAACCTAGTACTGAGGACACCAATGTAAACATCTCTATACGTGTGTCCCTAGAACCTAGTACTGAGGACACCAGATTTAAACGATCTCTAACAGTATGTCCCTAGAACCTAGTACTGAGGACACAGATGTAAACGATCTCTATACAGTGTGTCCTAGAACCTAGTATGAAGACACAGATGTAAACGATCTCTTACAGTGTGTCCCTAGAACCTAATACTGAAGACACCAGATGTAAACGATCTCTATACAGTGTGTCCCTAGAACCTAGTACTGAGGACACAGATGTAAACGATCTTATACAGCGTGTCCCCAGAACCTAGTACTGAGGACACAGATGTAAACGATCTCTATAAAGTGTGTCCTAGAACCTAGTACTGAGGACACCAATGTAACGATCTTATACAGTGTGTCCCCAGAACCTAGTCTGAGGACACCAGATGTAAACGATCTCTATAAAGTGTGTCCTAGACCTAGTATGGGACACCAGATGTAAACGTATACGTGTTCTAAACTGTATGAGGACACAATGTAACATAGTGTGTCCTAGACTGTCTGAGACACGATGTACGTCTTCTTGTCCAACCTGTCTGAGACCGATGTAAGATCCTTTTCAAGTTGTCCCTAAACCTAGTACTGAGGACACCAGATGTAAACGATCTCTATAAAGTGTGTCCCTAGAACCTAGTACTGAGGACACCAGATGTAAACGATCTCTATAAAGTGTGTCCCTAGAACCTAGTACTGAGGACACCAGATGTAAACGATCTCTATACAGTGTGTCCCTAAACCTAGTACTGAGGACACCACATGTAAACGATCTCTATAAAGTGTGTCCCTAGAATCTAGTACTGAGAACACCAGATGTAAACGATCTCTATTCAGTGTGTCATAAGAACCTAGTACTGAGGACACCAGATGTAAACGATCTCTATACAGTGTGTCCCTAGAACCTAGTACTGAGGACACCAGATGTAAATGATCTCTATACAGTGTGTCCCTAAACCTAGTACTGAGGACACCAGATGTAAACGATCTCTATACATTGTGTCCCTAAACCTAGTACTGAGGACACCATATGTAAACAATCTCTATACAGTGTGTCCCTAGAACCTAGTACTGAGGACACCAGATTTAAACGATCTCTATACAGTATGTCCCTAGAACCTAGTACTGAGGACACCAGATGTAAACGATCTCTATACAGTGTGTCCCTAGAACCTAGTACTGAAGACACCAGATGTAAACGATCTCTATACAGTGTGTCCCTAGAACCTAATACTGAGACACCAGATGTAAACGATCTCTATACAGTGTGTCCCTAGAACCTAGTACTGAGGACACCAGATGTAAACGATCTCTATACAGCGTGTCCCCAGAACCTAGTACTGAGGACACCAGATGTAAACGATCTCTATAAAGTGTGTCCCTAGAACCTAGTACTGAGGACACCAGATGTAAACGATCTCTATTACAGTGTGTCCCAGAACCTAGTACTGAGGGACACCAGATGTAAACGATCTCTATAAAGTGTGTCCCTAGAACCTAGTACTGAGGACACCAGATGTAAACGATCTCTATACAGTGTGTCCCTAAACCTAGTACTGAGGACACCAGATGTAAACGATCTCTATACAGCGTGTCCCTAAACCTAGTACTGAGGACACCAGATGTAAACGATCTCTATACAGTGTGTCCCTAGAACCTAGTACTGAGGACACCAGATGTAAACGATCTCTATACAGTGTGTCCCTAGAACCTAGTACTGAGGACACCAGATGTAAACGATCTCTATACAGCGTGTCCCTAGAACCTAGTACTGAGGACACCAGATGTAAACGATCTCTATACAGGTGTCCCTAGAACCTAGTACTGAGGACACCAGATTGTAAACGATCTCTATACAGTGTGTCCCAGAACCTAGTACTGAGGACACCAGATGTAAACGATCTCTATACAGTATGTCCCTAGACATTACATCTCTCGTGTCCCTAGACCTAGTGAGGAACAGATGAACGTCTTACGGCTAGAACCAGTACTGGGACATGTAAGACTTTACAGTGTCCTAGAACCTGTATGGGACCCGATGTAAACGATCTCTATACGGTCGACTGTAGACACCAGAGTAAACGACTTATACAGTTGTCTAGACCTAGTACTGAGACACCAGATGTAACGATCTCTAACAGTGTGTCCTGAACTGTACTGAGACACCAGATGTAACGATCTCATACAGGTGTCCAGACTAGTACTGAAGAACCAGATGTAAACGATCTCTATAAGTGTGTCCCTAGAACCTAGTATGAGGACACAGTAACGATCTTATACAGCGTGTCCCCAGACCTAGTACTGAGGACACCAGATGTAAACCTCTAAAGTGTTCCTGACCTGTACTGGGACACCAAGTAAACGACTCTATACAGTGTGTCCAGAACTAGTACTGAGACACCAGATGTAACGATCTCTATAAAGTGTGTCCCTAGAACCTAGTACTGAGACACCAGATGTAAACGATCTCTATAGTGTCCCTACCTAGTACTGAGACACCAATGTAACGATCTCTATAAGTGTGTCCCTAGAACCTAGTACTGAGGACACCAGATGTAAACGATCTCTATACAGTGTGTCCCAGAACCTAGTACTGAGAACACCAGATGTAAAAGATCTCTATACAGTGAGTCCCTAAACCTAGTACTGAGGGACACCAGATGTAACGATCTCTATAAAGTGTCCTAGAACCTAGTACTGAGGACACAGATGTAACGATCTCTATAAAGTGTGTCCCTAGAACCTAGTACTGAGGACACCAGATGTAAACGATCTCTATACAGTGTGTCCCTAAAACTAGTACTGAGGACACCGATGTAAACGATCTCTATAAATGTGTCCCTAGAACCTGTACTGAGGACACCAGATGTAAACGATCTCTATACATGTGTCCCTAAACCTAGTATGAGGACACCACATGTAAACGATCTCTATAAAGTGTGTCCCTAGAATCTAGTACGAGAACACCAGATGTAACGATCTCTATTCAGTGTGTCCTAGAACCTAGTACTGAGGACACCAGATGTAAACGATCTCTATACAGTGTGTCCCTAGAACCTAGTACTGAGGACAGCAGATGTAAATGATCTCTATACAGTGTGTCTAAACCTAGTACTGAGGACACCAGATGTAAACGATCTTATACATGTGTCCCTAAACTAGTACCGAGGACACCAGATTTAAACGATCTCTATACAGTGTGTCCCTAGAACCTAGTACTGAGGACACCAGATGTAAACGATCTCTATACAGCGTGTCCCTAGAACCTAGTACTGAGGACACCAGATGTAAACGATCTCTATACAGCGTGTCCCTAGAACCTAGTACTGAGGACACCAGATGTAAACGATCTCTATACATCGTGTCCCTAGAACCTAGTACTGAGGACACCAGATGTAAACGACCTCTATACAGTATGTCCCTAGAACCTAGTACTGAGGACACCAGATGTAAACGATCTCTATACAGTGTGTCCCTAGAACTTAGTACTGAAGACACCAGATGTAAACGATCTCTATACAGTGTGTCCCTAGAACCTAGTACTGAAGACACCAGATTTAAACGATCTCTATACAGTGTGTCCCTAGAACCTAGTACTGAGGACACCAGATGTAAACGATCTCTATACAGCGTGTCCCCAGAACCTAGTACTGAGGACACCAGATGTAAACGATCTCTATAAAGTGTGTCCCTAGAACCTAGTACTGAGGACACCAGATGTAAACGATCTCTATACAGTGTGTCCCAGAACCTAGTACTGAGGACACCAGATGTAAACGATCTCTATAAAGTGTGTCCCTAGAACCTAGTACTGAGAACACCAGATGTAAACGATCTCTATACAGTGTGTCCCTAAACCTAGTACTGAGGACACCAGATGTAAACGATCTCTATAAAGTGTGTCCCTAGAACCTAGTACTGAGGAAACCAGATGTAAACGATCTCTATACAGTGTGTCCCCAGAACCTAGTACTGAGAACACCAGATGTAAAAGATCTCTATACAGTGTGTCCCTAAACCTAGTACTGAGGACACCAGATGTAAACGATCTCTATAAAGTGTGTCCCTAGAACCTAGTACTGAGGACACCAGATGTAAACGATCTCTATAAAGTGTGTCCCTAGAACCTAGTACTGAGGACACCAGATGTAAACGATCTCTATACAGTGTGTCCCTAAACCTAGTACTGAGGACACCAGATGTAAACGATCTCTATAAAGTGTGTCCCTAGAACCTAGTACTGAGGACACCAGATGTAAACGATCTCTATACAGTGTGTCCCTAAACCTAGTACTGAGGACACCACATGTAAACGATCTCTATAAAGTGTGTCCCTAGAATCTAGTACTGAGAACACCAGATGTAAACGATCTCTATTCAGTGTGTCCCTAGAACCTAGTACTGAGGACACCACATGTAAACGATCTCTATACAGTGTGTCCCTAGAACCTAGTACTGAGGACACCAGATGTAAATGATCTCTATACAGTGTGTCCCTAAACCTAGTACTGAGGACACCAGATGTAAACGATCTCTATACATTGTGTCCCTAAACCTAGTACTGAGGACACCATATGTAAACAATCTCTATACAGTGTGTCCCTAGAACCTAGTACTGAGGACACCAGATTTAAACGATCTCTATACAGTGTGTCCCTAGAACCTAGTACTTAGGACACCAGATGTAAACGATCTCTATACAGCGTGTACCCAGAACCTAGTACTGAGGACACCAGATGTAAACGATGTCTATACAGTGTGTCCCTAAACCTAGTACTGAGGACACCAGATGTAAACGATCTCTATACAGTGTGTCCCTAGAACCTAGTTCTGAGGACACCAGATATAAACGATCTCTATACAGCGTGTCCCTAAACCTAGTACTGAGGACACCAGATGTAAACGATCTCTATACAGTGTGTCCCTAGAACCTAGTACTGAGGACACCAGATGTAAACGATCTCTATACAGTGTGTCCCTAGAACCTAGTACTGAGGACACCAGATGTAAACGATCTCTATACAGCGTGTCCCTAAACCTAGTACTGAGGACACCAGATGTAAACGATCTCTATACAGTGTGTCCCTAGAACCTAGTACTGAGGACACCAGATTTAAACGATCTCTATACAGTGTGTCCCTAGAACCTAGTACTGAGGACACCAGATGTAAACGATCTCTATACAGCGTGTACCTAGAACCTAGTACTGAGGACACCAGATGTAAACGATCTCTATACAGTCTGTCCCTAAACCTAGTACTGAGGACACCAGATGTAAACGATCTCTATACAGTGTGTCCCTAGAACCTAGTACTGAGGACACCAGATGTAAACGATCTCTATACAGCGTGTCCCTAAACCTAGTACTGAGGACACCAGATGTAAACGATCTCTATACAGTGTGTCCCTAGAACCTATTACTGAGGACACCAGATGTAAACGATCTCTATACAGTGTGTCCCTAGAACCTAGTACTGAGGACACTCTATGTAAACGATCTCTATACAGTGTGTCCCTAGAACCTAGCACTGAGGACACCAGATGAATCAAAATGTTTAATCCTAGAGATAGCTGATGTATCACAAATGTGTGAAAGACTAATTTTGAGTGAAGTTTGAACCTGTGTGGATCTAAATACTGGATATATAGCTTTAGCACTGCTACACGGGTCACGTGCAGTGTCGGCAGACGAAGTCTCCTCCAAACGACGGACCTAACTATCACGTGTCACGTGCAGTGTCGGCAGACGAAGTCTCCTCCAAATGACGAACCTAGCTATCACGTGTCACGTGCAGTGTCGGCAGACGAAGTCTCCTCCAAACGACGGACCTAGCTGTCACGTGTCACGTGCAGTGTCGGCAGACGACGTCTCCTCCAAACGACGGACCTAGCTATCACGTGTCACGTGCAGTGTCGGCAGACGAAGTCTTCTCCAAACGACGGACCTAGCTATCACGCTATCTAAGTAATACAGGAGATTACCGAATTCCCCATCCTGTTCCATTAATTCAGCAAATTTCAAGTTATTACCACATTCTTTTGTAGGCGGTATGGCAAATCTGAATAAAACACATATTTTATTGCCTAATGTTTATAGTGTATTAAACAGCGCCGAAGAAAGTTTGTTCCAGCTTTACCCTCAGGAGCCAACGGACTTGCATGTTGTGTAAGTCGTGTTGGTACAGGCCGCCTCAAGGAGTTGTACACTAAGTTATGACGTGAGCCGGATTAGTAAGACCTTACACGGTGAAGTGTTACGTCACAAATCATCAACTTTGTCGTGGGTAGTTGGGGTAATTGCTGTCTTTATATAATTATTAATTCTCAAATTGGTTCATTTAAAAGTCATTAAACGAAAGTGTTCTTACGCCTGAGCATGTATATGGATACCTAAGAGGGCACGCCAAAATTAACTTTTCCGGGGCGCGGAACTTAGTAGCTGATTGGTCAGGATTTTTTTTTTTGTTTGCTTTCTTGGTTTTTGTACGTATTTGCTTTGTTACAACATATATAGTTATCAGACCTGTTGTTTGATGTAATTGGGGCGCTTCGGTCAGAAATGTGTGTGCAGGTTACCGTGTACACCTAACGTCCACGTGCCGTGACAGCATGTCCTTTCCATTATAATGACAAGCTCAAATAACACAACATAATTCAACACAAAGCACAAAATAACAAATTTCCCTTAGAACATCATCAACACTGTTAACAAAAACAAGAAAGAAATTCCAACTGAAAAATTCATCAACAAATGGACCTCATTCACATAAGTTGGCAAAGAGATATATCACAAAGATCTTCAACAACAATTTATTTGTAGCCTACATAACAAATAATTCCATCAGCACGATTCTCAAAGTAAGTAACCAACAAAACACAAAAAAAAATCCAAATTTGAATTACCATGACTGCGGATTAAAATACATTGGGCAGACCGGCGTCCAATGTTAGGCCAGATTTAATGAACACGTGCTATCTTTTCAAAGTAACAATAATAATTTCACGTTTGCACAACATTTACTTGACACTGGGCATGCCATAGGTCCAATATACAGCATTATGCAAATTATACACACAACTAATAAAGGAAGCCACATGAATACTCTCCAGAAATACCATACGTATATACAGGCATACACAAGAGAATGGTGCGTTGTCAATAGTATTCACTATTGAATCCGCACCATTCTTTTGTGTATTTCCTGTATATATATATATATATATATATATATATATATATATATATATGGAAACCAAAAAATTAAGTCAAATTAATGACAAAACTAACATTACTGAAAACAAAATATATGATAAAATAGATAAATATGAAACACCATAGATTGTGTCTACAGCTGTACACAGTACTTCACATAACATCACACAATTGTGTCTACAGCTGTACATAGTACTTCACATAACATCACACAATTGTGTCTACAGCTGTACATAGTACTTCACATAACATCACACAATTGTTTCTACAGCTGTACATAGTACTTCACATAACATCACACAATTGTGTCTACAGCTGTACACAGTACTTCACATAACATCACACAATTCTGTCTACAGCTGTACACAGCACTTCACATAACATCACACAATTCTGTCTACAGCTGTACACAGTACTTCACATAACATCACACAATTCTGTCTACAGCTGTACACAGTACTTCACATAACATCACACAATTCTGTCTACAGCTGTACACAGTACTTCACATAACATCACACAATTGTGTCTACAGCTGTACACAGTACTTCACATAACATCACACAATTGTGTCTACAGCAGTACATAGTACTTCACATAACATCACACAAGTCATCTCCATATCTATGTCTAGTACACTTGCCTTCATCTGCTTTGTGCCATGTAGACGACATCCGTGACTTTTTCCATTGCACATTGCTCAACATCACAGACGACAACTTGCACATCGATCTTCAACACATTTCGTTTTGTCCACGTCTGCTACTGTATACTGCTGTAGTGCGTTGCTATATAAACAGCTAGTTTATCGCACAGTAAGTAATTCCAAACAACATCTCATCATTATGTTACAATCTACATATATCTATATAATACGTTATAATACTTCATTACAGGACGGCAGTGGATACTCTTCTAAGTCTGCATTGGATTTTATCACCAGATCTTCTCCTGTCTGACACGCACACACGCACGCAGTGAGTACACAAACGTAAATATTGCTACTAAAACGTACACGATTTTCTTCCTGCTACACACTCCAATTTTCCACGTTTTTACTTGGAAATAATTCCTTGATTATGCCTATGTAAATCACATGATTTTATATTTCTAATATAATGTGATTACAAGAACATCATATTTGTTCCAATTTTAACCAAAATTTACCCTATTATATATATATACATCTCATATGATGTTTCAACAATATATTTTTCAGACTTTACATACACAAGTTTCTATACACAAACTTTATTGTTATTCATCACGTAAAACGATTCACAGATAGGTAGATCAGTGGTGTAGAACTGGAGCAGTGCAGAACTAACCGCACACGCATGCGACAACAGTCAGAACACCAAACCAGTTAGACATGCGTTACAACAGTCAGAACACCAAACCAGACATGCGTTACAACAGTCAGAACACCAAACCAGTCAGACATGCGTTACAACAGTCAGAACACCAAACCAGTTAGACATGCGTTACAACAGTCAGAACACCAAACCAGTTAGACATGCGTTACAACAGTCAGAACACCAAACCAGTTAGACATGCGTTACAAGTCAGAACACCAAACCAGATAGACATGCGTTACAACAGTCAGAACACCAAACCAGATAGACATGCGTTACAACAGTCAGAACACCAAACCAGATAGACATGCGTTACAACAGTCAGAACACCAAACCAGTTAGACATGCGTTACAACAGTCAGAACACCAAACCAGATAGACATGCGTTACAACAGTCAGAACACCAAACCAGATAGACATGCGTTACAACAGTCAGAACACCAAACCAGTTAGACATGCGTTACAACAGTCAGAACACCAAACCAGATAGACATGCGTTACAACAGTCAGAACACCAAACCAGATAGACATGCGTTACAACAGTCAGAACACCAAACCAGTTAGACATGCGTTACAACAGTCAGAACACCAAACCAGTTAGACATGCGTTACAACAGTCAGATCACCAAACCAGATAACATGCGTTACAACAGTCAGAACACCAAACCAGTTAGACATGCGTTACAACAGTCAGAACACCAAACCAGTTAGACATGCGTTACAACAGTCAGAACACCAAACCAGTTATACATGCGTTACAACAGTCAGATCACCAAACCAGATAGACATGCGTTACAACAGTCAGATCACCAAACCAGATAACATGCGTTACAACAGTCAGAACATCAAACCAGTTAGACATGCGTTACAACAGTCAGAACATCAAACCAGTTAGACATGCGTTACAACAGTCAGAACACCAAACCAGTTAGACATGCGTTACAACAGTCAGAACACCAAACCAGTTAGACATGCGTTACAACAGTCAGAACACCAAACCAGTTATACATGCGTTACAACAGTCAGAACACCAAACCAGTTAGACATGCGTTACAACAGTCAGATCACCAAACCAGATAACATGCGTTACAACAGTCAGAACATCAAACCAGTTAGACATGCGTTACAACAGTCAGAACACCAAACCAGTTAGACATACGTTACAACAGTCAGAACACCAAACCAGTTATACATGCGTTACAACAGTCAGATCACCAAACCAGATAGACATGCGTTACAACAGTCAGAACACCAAACCAGATAGACATGTGTTACAACAGTCAGAACACCAAACCAGTTAGACATGCGTTACAACAGTCAGAACACCAAACCAGTTAGACATGCCTTACAACAGTCAGATCACCAAACCAGTTACACATGCCATACAACAGTCAGAACACCAAACCAGTTAGACATGCGTTACAACAGTCAGAACACCAAACCAGTTAGACATGCGTTACAACAGTCCCAGTTGCTCAGCAAGGCGACACACACTTACGTTGCAGATATTGCAGACAAGCCTTGCATGAATTCTGCATTGTTGCCTTCTACCACAACGTAACAAAGGTCAGTCATCAAAGAGCTGAGTCAACGTGACAAGGGCGTTCGTGTACAGTGTTGTCAGACTGCATTTGATATGGCACAGGATGACCCTGATTTTATGAACTCCCTTCTAATGAGTGAAGAGGCAAGTGTTTGCTAAAGGGGTTTGTGAATAAACAGCACTTTAGGTGTTGGACACCCAAAATTCCTTCTCTAAACGAGATTCAAGCTTTAGCACTTCCTTTGATACAAATTCAAGTACCCTTTCTTTATCCATCTTCTTTCCTCTCTGAGCCTCGAGTTGTTCCGTATAGCCGTTTAAATCAATTCTCACCAACCAATGGGTTGGAAATGTTTCCTGGATTTGCTTGCTCCAAAAGCTTGTCTAAATCCTTAGGGCCATAAGAGTGGGATTTCTGGGGATCAATATATTCACGTAATGTCTTTAAATTCCCTTGCGACTGCTGCCACATGAGTTCCCCTGACTCATCTTTAACCAGCCTATGCACATTTCTCTTTGGATTCTGCTGACAGAATTCTTTGAATTCCAGTTTATCATAAGCCAGTAAATCAGCAAATTTTCCTTCTCTTTTATCACTTGCAATGTCCTGTCTAATCACGATGTTGTGATGAAAAGTTCTATCGATATAGAACGTCTCATTGTAACCACTGCAAGCAGACGGTACAGGTTCCTTACCAATTCTGATCTCCGGTTCTTGTAACAAATCAGCCAGGGGAAAGGAATTTGTCACTGATTCAGCAGATGTGAGTTGATTTAAGGCAACTCTTGTGCCTTGAAATATTACTGCCTTCTCTAATATTTTTGTCTGTGAACTGCGGGTCAAATCACTCCAAGTTAACTGTACATCTGTTGTTCTCAATACTTCACCGAGTTTTGCTCTAGCTGTTTGTTGTAAGCAAGCAGCAATGCTATCTTCTGGTGGCGTGGTCAGAATGATTTTTATAGTCCTCTTCTGTTTCAGAATATTGAACAATTCCTTCAACATGTCTCTTAGCTCATCATTAACTAGCTGATTTGTCTCGAACGCCATCATCAGTAGATGCGGTGTTTTCATTGATGCCAATAATGCACTGAAATTTATCATTCGATTGACCTTTAACAACCGCTTTAATTTCAGTACGGTTCAGTCACCTGCACTGAAGCAATTGGCCGTACAGGCTGTCTTTTGGAACACCCGATAAACCTTGGCTAGCCCTGTCCAAACTTCCCCATCAATCATTCGTAACTGCCAAATTTGTTGGTCACTTGTGAGAAATTCTTTTAAACCCAAAGCGCCGGGATTAAAATCAAGTTCGCTTTGTTGAATCGTTTTGATATAACTTTGAGTTTCGTACTGATAAACCCTACTTCTTATCTGGGATGATGATAATTTGTCCTTTATGTCCTCTTTAATGTGCGGGAAAAGTCGAACCAACCGCTTCACATAGGGAATCAGGGCTTGCAATGTGCTAGCGTCTAGACAGCGAACACTTCTTTTACCAAGCTCAAAGTTTCGTAACTTTTGTTCAGCTTCCTTTTGGGCCTCAGTATTATTAATTACAGAAAACAAATCGTCAGGCATGAAGAATTCCGACACGTGACGTAACCATCGATAACGCTCCAGAAACTCCCGCTCGTCCTGAGTAAAAATGCTTTTACTTTTTACGCGTTCATCGTAAGCCTTAGTTTGATAACGAAGCTTGTTGTAACCCTTGGGCACTTCCCTAAAAACAGTGCCTATTACCTCAAGGTGGTAATTATTAAAATGATCTGCCCATTCAAAGAAATCATTCCATTCTGCATCAAACTTTAAGCCTGCAGTAACAGGCCAATCGACCACCAATCTTATATTTAGTTCACCTTTATCAAAGACTTCCACAATTTTCTTCATGCTATGTACTGCTACATTGTACCATGCAGTATGTTGACTGAAGAAGCCCATGTCAGACAAGTCAATAAAGATTCTATAGACTGTCCCTAAATGGGAGTTACAGGTATTAATGCGATTTGGAGCAGACAGATAACTAGTAATATCTAAGTGCTGTAAGTCAATGGAACACCCGTGCAGGCGTACATCAAGTTTGTCGGTCATTTGTGACAACATGTCTTTGCAGCCTGGACTGTCGAAAACTACTGTGTGTGGATGGTAACTGTGTGGGATATCTTGTGTGTCGTGGACAGTGATGCTTGCAGGTGGTTCGTGTTCTTCTGTTGTAAGTCTTTTAAGAAATATATCATTTCTCACTTCAAGGTATTTAGTGGTGAAGGTAGTGATTTGCGCCAGCCAACCCCCTAACGAGTGACCGGTGAAGAACAGTTCGAAACTGACGCGCTTTTCTTGTTCTATTTCTTGCATAACTGCGACCACCTTATTAGCAAATGTGCTGGCAGAACTCATTTGATCAACGTAGATGTTACAGAAAACACCTTTAAAATCCGTTACAAGAGCACCTACATTTTTAGGATCAGTCCCTCCATGAGCAATCACCACTTGCTGATGTTCCGGGTGCCAATAGGCTGTTCCAAAATAGCCGTTCCTTGCCCCAAAATGAGATGCTGTCGTTAGCAACTTCCAGCCGTCTGGAGGTTCAGGCTCTTCGCGTTGGTAGTCTGTGTATGCCATGTTGGCAAACTTGGCTAAGACATGCGGCGTGGGGAAAGCGGGCGTTGCTTTGAGTTGATTAATGGCGGAAAAATCTTTGTTTTCATAAAACTTGTCGATGCGATGCTTAAAGTCATCGTGGCTCAATTTCAGCTCTGTATCTACTTTTAGTTCTCTTGAGAAAGGCGGTAGAACAGTTGTCACTGCTTGTTGTGCCCTTTGTTCTGTGGGTTCGTTATGTACTACGGTCTGTGGTAGTATGGGAACAAAATGCTCCTGTCCTTCATTTAAAAGATGAATCACACCATGTTCTTTGTACAGGTTGGTACTTTCATCCATTGTAACGACCCTTGACCCTGAACTGTCTACTAGCTGTGGTGAGATGACGTCTTGGCCATCTGCAGTTTGCTTTTCAAGTAAATGCAGTTTTATCCCATATATTTTACAAAGCATACGCCCTTCAATATCTGGCCTTCCCCAGATAGCCGAGTCTTCATTTAACTTAGCCAGGTAACTTTCAAAACTGCTGCCTGTTGCATATCCTCCCGTGCTAGCATTCTCTGCAATCGCTTGGAGCCACGTCGTGCCCGTTTGGCTATCATAAATACCATCCTGGTTGTCTCTGGCATAATCACAACAGCTCTGTCGTAACGACTGCACACTGAACGGTCGGGCACGGACACACTGCACACTGAACGGTCGGGCACGGACACACAGCGCACTGAACGGTCGGGCACGGACACACAGCGCACTGAACGGTCGGGCGCGGACACACAGCGCACTGAACGGTCGGTCACGGACACACAGCGCACTGAACGGTCGGTCACGGACACACAGCGCACTGAACGGTCCGTCACGGACACACAGCGCACTGAACGGTCCGTCACGGACACACAGCGCACTCATTCCTTGCGCCACGGCGTCAAACAAACTGTCGGCTCCCTCTAAAGCTTCTCCCAATATAAAATCAGTACAGAGCCATTCTGCCTGTGAAATATGTCTTTTCAGTGCATCAGTGATCTGTACATGATTACGTTCTACAGCCAAATCTAAAGGCGTCTTTCGATCACCATTTTCAATTGCAGTGTTTGCTCCTTGAGTAAGCAGAAAGTTAACTAACTCCAACTCGTTTTTGTTAATTGCCAAGTGTAAAGCTGTGTTCGAATTATCATTACCATCTTGTGCATCGATATCAGGTTGCGGATTTTTTGTAAGAAGATTTTGAAGCTTCTCTAGTTTCTCATTTATGGAAATATTCCTTTTGCGTATGACAATAAACATTTCCGCATTAATCACTAACTGTTCACTATTAGAACGCTGGTATCGGTTATTCATAGCTCTGCGTTCCATTGTTGTACCGTACAGATGGGCTATAGTAAGCCTTATCTAACGTCTGTAGTGACATTTACTGCGTGCAGTTTGGACACCTCGCCTCAGCCTGGGGGACACCAATGTTGTACAGGCGCACTGTGGAAAGCAATTTGACATGGAACTGAACAGCTGACAGACAGGAAACTTCAGTACACAGACTGATGACATTACATGCTTACTGACAGCAGGTGAAGCACACAGTGGTCACTGTCACTGAAGTGTCCAGTGCTGCTTACGGCCGCTCTGCAGACGCAAGGAACGTCCTCGGTCCTGTACGGCGTCACGTCAGTAAGATGTGGCATTCAGAATTGTTGCCATTTCAACACAGTGCTGTACCGAAGATCCTACAGTGATGCCAACTGCCACTAAACCACAGCCGTCGTGACATCAGAGGTGCTGATTGCTCAGTCCGAAATTATCGCGAAATATTTCGGAGTTACAGCATTGTCTTCACTGAAGCCTCTGCAGACCTGTCAACAGGATAATGACATGTAATGTAATGCTATAAACTGACTGGTGCAAAGCTGCTGATCTGCTCAGGCTCCTGCGCTACATGTCAGCCGTCACACTGCTCATATCACACTACAGACACGTGTTTACTTGCACTGCAATGTCACACGTGACTGTATGAACAAGCAAGAGCCATCACAGTCACTGATGTCAAGCAGCCTCTGTTGTTAAGCTGTTTACACTACACAGACTGGTACAACTGCATGTGCGTGAGTAACTGGAAGGAAGTATTGTGGATTTTTAAGGCATTTTCCTACCGGTTTACTGAGAGAATGCACGAAAATTCTAATTCTCTTGTGGATTATCCTGGAAGACGTTTGAAGTCACACAGCATTAATGCAACATTACCTGGCAAGACGTAGCATGTGACATATATTTAGTGCAGTTCAACAAGACTGCTTAACCCTGAAGATGAAGGCAACACAACACTCCGAAGCATCCGGTAGTGCGTCACATTTCACAAGAAGCAAACAACAGCACACGTCAGCAACACAGCTGACAGAACCTGACATATCGCAACAGCAAAGTCTGCTGACCAACAGCAAAGTCTGCTGACTGAAATTCCCAATTCCATTAACGATCGTCCTACTAACAATGTCTCAGCCAATACAGTCACAAAGTAACTGTCTACAGTACTGTTTTGTTATTAAGGTGTCTTGCGTGAATTGTTTCAGTTCAACAGTTGAAATCTTTACTCAAAATGGCGACCTACCTAATTTGTTTGTAACGAATCAGCAAACTGTGGCTCAAGTCACTTTGCTGACACAAGCTGTGGCTTGGGAGGTTTTATAATGAAGGCAACAAGATTCTGAATATACATTGGTTCGTACTTTAGTGCCGTTATTTGTCACTGATCAATTCTCCAGTATGGCTAGCATTGCGCCGCCATACCACTGAAATGGTGGAAAGGATTTATCTCAGTATATGAAAGCCATTACAGTGCTGCACTGCAGTGTTGTATAATGTATCTTGCACAGTACAAAATACATCACGAATTTAACAGTTTTATTGTGATGGCAGTAAAATTATATTTGTGAAACGTGACTTCATATTTCGATAAACATAATCTAAATATTCACGCAAATTTCATCACATAATTAATTTAAGTGTATTTTTTACACGAAACATCTCTCTAAATTTAAATCATAACCCTCCAACCCCCTTTGTTTGTATCTGCACCTTGCTGTGGTAGAGGGGCTTGTGAGTTCCAGTGACCCTGAGAGCTAAGCCGGCGGTAGCCTTGCTACCAGTAGGGTCTCCCAAGCCGGACAGATCAAGAGGGTAGGAACCAGACGAACAGAGATGCCTAGGAGATGGGAAATGCAATGAAAACTGCCCTGATGTCGGAAGCAGCGACATCAGTAGCCACTTGAAGCAAGAGCAAATGATGCTCGAGATGGTTCATGATCGTGTAACAACAGGCTTGACCAGAATGGTGTGAACGGCTGCTGTACTGCGATGTGGAAAGCGAATGGAAAAACTACCACATTGTTACTTTTACTGGATAGTCTCTTCCAGAAACAGAGACAAATGCGAGATGCTTCCTCTGGAGACAAAACAATCCGGAGGTAAACTACTCCCCAATTCGGATCTCCAGGGGGGGGGAATGTTTCTAGGGAAGACACCACGCGGTAAGTGTTACAGCGAGGTATACAGACAGAAGCAGAAGGAACAGCACAGCTACAAGATAGGCACTTGGAACGTAAGGACATTGAGTTAGGGAGGAAAACTAGAAAATTTGAAGAAAGAGATGCAGAAGAACGCAGTGTCTGTGTTAGGTGTTAGTGAAGTGCGGTGGAGGGGTCAAGGTGAAATAAGTGGTGATTATTGTGTATTATTGTGGGGGTGACAGTGCTGAGAGTGGTGATTATACAGTGTATTGTTGTGGGGGTGACAGGGCTGAAAGGGGTCATTATACAGTGTATTGTTGTGGGGGTGACAGGGCTGAGAGTGGTGATTATACAGTGTATTGTTGTGGGGGTGACAGGGCTGAAAGGGGTGATTATACATTGTATTGTTGTGGGGGTGACAGGGCTGAAAGGGGTCATTATACAGTGTATTGTTGTGGGGGTGACAGGGCTGAGAGTGGTGATTATACAGTGTATTGTTGTGGGGGTGACAGGGCTGAAAGGGGTCATTATACAGTGTATTGTTGTGGGGGTGACAGTGCTGAAAGTGGTGATTATACAGTGTATTGTTGTGGGGGTGACAGTGCTGAAAGTGGTGATTATACAGTGTATTATTGTGGGGGTGACAGTGCTGAAAGTGGTGATTATACAGTGTATTATTGTGGGGGTGACAGTGCTGAAAGTGGTGATTATACAGTGTATTGTTGTGGGGGTGACAGTGCTGAAAGTGGTGACTATACAGTGTATTATTGTGGGGGTGACAGTGCTGAAAGTGGTGATTATACAGTGTATTATTGTGGGGGTGACAGTGCTGAAAGTGGTGATTATACAGTATATTATTGTGGGGGTGACAGTGCTGAGAGGGACGTAGCAATAGCAGTGCATAAAAGCGTAGTGAAAAGTGTTGTTAAGAAGAGTGTGTACAGTGACAGACTGATTGCTGTCAAGTTGCAGGCAGAACGGTATTTTGACAGTGCAAGTGTACATGTCAACATAGGAGTGAAGATGACGAAGTGGAAGAGCTGTATGATAGGATTGAAGAAATTCTTGAAGAGGATGGAAAGGGCGCGACAAACACGATTATAATGGGAGATTGGAACAGTGTGGTTGGAGATAAAGCACATCACAACACTGTTGGACCGTATGGACTTGGAAGGAGGAATCAGAGAGGTCAAATGATTATTGACTTCTGTGAAAGAAATGGACTTGTTATAACAAACACGTGGTTCAAAAAACCTAAAAGAAGATTGTACACGTGGAAATCACCAGGTGATAGGAATCGATATCAATTGGACTATGTACTGGTGAAACAGCGATTGGAACAGTGTGAAGGATGTGCAGACACAGCCTGGAGCAGATATTGACTGTGACCACAATTTACTGGTTGCAACGATCTGCACCAGATTGAAGAAGATCGTGAGGTTTCACAAGCGGAAACCAAGATGGGATTTGGGGAAGCTATATGCTGAACGACAGAAAGTACACGATAGACTAGAAGAACAGCTTGGTGCAATCAAATGTGAAAGTGGGAATGTGGAAGTGCAGTGGAACAGTATCAAGATGTGTGTTAGATACTGTGAGTGATTTGGTTGGAAACGTCGAGAGGAGAGCAAGAAAGCCATGGATTACACAGGAGATGATCAGTAAAACGGATGAACGAAGGAAATGGAAGAATGTCAACAACGAAGAAGGAAGGAAGAACTTCAGAAGACTGAGGAACGAATTGAAAGAGCCACGGACAACGCCAAGAAGGAATCTCTGGAGAGCATATGTGACGAGATCATAGAATTGCAAAGAACAGGACGTTATGATGTAATGTACATGAAGACAAAGGAGCTAGGTTGGAGAGAAAACCGTTGTGTTCAACTTATACTGCGAGTACCTTACCAAGGAAGCTCTTGAAGGGTTTGGAGACTTCAAAATACGAGGACAAGTAATTGGCACTGTGAAATATGCAGATGACCTTGTGCTACTGGATAGGGAAGGAACTGTGCTACAGGGTGTGTTTGGTAGACTGAGTGAAATTGGAAGACGCTATGGAATGGAAATGAATGTGGAAAAAACTAAGGTACTGAGAATCTGAAGGCAACCATAAATAATGAAAATTATGATAGATCAACATCAATTGGAGAATGTGGAATATTTCAATTATTTGTGTAGCACGATAACAAACGATGCACGGTGTACACGTGACATTGAATACAGAATTGTTATGGCTAAAGCAGCATTCAAAAGGAAGAAGAATCTTTTGGCCAGCAAACTGGACTTAAATTTAAGTAAGAAACTAGTAAAGTGCTACATTTGGAGCGTAGCTTTGTGTGGTGCTGAAACGTGGACACTTGGGAAAGTGGATCAGAAGTATCTGGAAAGTTTTGAAATGTGGTGCTGGAGAAGAATGGAGAAGATCAGTTGGAGCGATCGCGTGAGAAATGAAGAAGTATTACACAGAGTGAAGGAGGAGAGGAATATCGTACATACAATAAAAAGAAGGAAGGCTAACTGGATTGGTCACATCTTGCGTAGAAACTGCCTTCTGAAACATGTGATTGAAGGAAAGTTAGAGGGAAGGATAGAAATGACGGGAAGACGAGGGAGAAGACGTAAGCAGCTACTGGATGACTCTCCAATGTCCATTGTTGCAGGTTTTTATTACCGTCTCTCAATTCACACTAAGCACTGCCTGACTACACACGTCACATCCGCCATATCTTACCGCTCCCTTCCAGCCTACTTTACTTAACAAGATAAGAAAATATTTTGTTCCGTTGTACAGCCACGGTGACAAAACGTCTTTACATACGTGTCTTATGTAGAAGTTTTATGTTTATGGATTTTACGTATAAACTGTTTATTTGACATTATGAGTATTTGTGACGGGATTGAAATGTGAACCTGAGCGATTTTTATTTGTAATTTTGATGTTTTATGTTTCTGCTTTCTTATGCACAGCCTGATGATGGCTGACTTAAAGTCGAAACGTGTACATGTAGCTGTGTGTTATACATGTAGCTGTGTGTTATACATGTAGCTGTGTGTTATACATGTAGCTGTGTGTTATACATGTAGCTGTGTGTTATACATGTAGCTGTGTGTTATACATGTAGCTGTGTGTTGTACATGTAGCTGTGTGTTATACATGTAGCTTTGTGTTGTACATGTAGCTGTGTGTTATACATGTAGCTGTGTGTTATACATGTAGCTGTGTGTTATACATGTAGCTGTGTGTTATACATGTAGCTGTGTGTTATACATGTAGCTGTGTGTTATACATGTAGCTGTGTGTTATACATGTAGCTGTCTGTTATACATGTACCTGTGTGTTATACATGTAGCTGTGTGTTAAACATGTAGCTGTGTGTTATACATGTAGCTGTGTTATACATGTAGCTGTGTGTTATACATGTAGCTGTGTGTTATACATGTAGCTGTGTGTTATACATGTAGCTGTGTGTTATACATGTAGCTGTGTGTTATACATGTAGCTGTGTTATACATGTAGCTGTGTGTTATACATGTAGCTGTGTGTTATACATGTAGCTGTGTGTTATACATGTAGCTGTGTGTTATACATGTAGCTGTCTGTTATACATGTAGCTGTGTGTTATACATGTAGCTGTGTTATACATGTAGCTGTGTTATACATGTAGCTGTGTTATACAGCCAAACTGTAAATTGTGTTCAGCTGATATAACAGTTGGTTTTATTGTTCTAACTAAACTGTATTTTCACTTATAAAACAGAACCGCAATTAGATTTGTGAATCAAGCCGGACGAGCGGTAGAACTGTGTCTACGGGATTGAAACTATGTCTACGGGATTGAAACTGTGTCTACGTGGCTGCGAGCACGTCGCTAGTTTTGACACAGAAATACAGACGAACGGAAACTGTAAGCGAAATTAATTACGGCCACTAGAAGGAAATGTAAATGATAAACTGTGGGAAATTCTTTCCAAACTGACCTCCTGCAATATATGGCCAAATGACTAGGGCGGACGCTTTGACAGGTTAACATAGCGGTTAACTGTAGGAAAGCTGTACACTGTCTTTGTGGTCCGACCGTCAGAGCGATTACTATAAAGAAAAAACTAACTAGCTACATGGGAAAATATTGCTTGCTGAGAAGCTGACAGTTCGTCAGCTAGTCGAGACATTCCCCGCGTTTTATGTAACCCGGAGGTTCATTGCCGCATTCACAAAATCCCGCTCCCTCACCCAATCCTGAACCAGAGCAGTCCAGTACGTGACAACACATCGCACGTCTTGAAGGTCCATTTTAATCATATGCTTCCATCTACGCCTAATCTTTCAAGTGGTCGTTTGTATCAAAACTCTGTAAGCAACTATCCTCTCCCCCATACGTGCCACATGCCACGCCCATCTCATTTGTGTTGATTTCACGATCTGAATAGTTGTAGTGAGCAGTACAGATCGTAAAGCTGCTTACAAATAGGCACTTACCGCTGGTCGTTGCTGTTTTGTCGTACGTGCAACTACGTGCATGTACCACGTCCACTCCTTACGTGCCGCACGTACGAACTGTGCTACACACAGCTCACCGACACACAATGTACGATACGTGCTGTGGCGATCCTCGATATATTCGATCTCACATGTCTGTTATCTTTGAATGGATAAATTTTATTGACATCGGCAGAAATATGAGAGGGCACTGTAGTGAAGTTTGTGCTATGCATACTGTGCACACTGTGCATACTGTGCTTACTGTGCATACTGTGCATACTGCGCACACTGTGCATACTGTGAATACTGTGAATACTGCGCACACTGTGCATACTGTGAATACTGTGAATACTGCGCACACTGTGCATACTGCGCATACTGTGCACACTGCGCATACTGTGCACTTAGTGCTTTAGAAACGACTCTGTACTTAACTTACCAACAAACTACACAATTTGTATCCAATTCGCTGACAAGTCCGTTCCCATGCTGACTATTACGTCATCATCAGCCCTGTTTAATTGTTTGCGATTTGTTAGTCTTTTCGTTTTTATGACTTTTGACCTCGCTGCCAACTATTGCACAAACACACAACCTCGCTGCCAACTGTTGCACAAACGCACAACATATTACATATGTTGATATGTGAATTATTTCACTGTAATCATTGTATTCAGTCCCCAGTTTCACCTCTGTTCAGCTGTTAGTTTTCGTATCGCGGTTGTATGTATGATACAGCAGTTAGCATCGAAATGTGCTGTCAATAAACGGTATACATAAGTGTGTGTTGATGGGGAATACCATGTAGCACGAATAGGTTAAAAAGGTAATTAAACTTTCTACCGACCGATCTACCGCCACTTTGATCCAGATGTGTTAGTACCGAATGTTGGCATAGGGGATCGCAAATGTCGTGTTATCGGCAGGCCGAAAATAGGTTGTATGACATTCTTGTCTATCTGTTCTGGTATGATCTGTGGTATGATCTGTGTGTCAGTCACTGATCGTAACTTCGGGCGATGTCATTTTAACACGCCAGAGTGAAGCGCCGGAATTTGGGGTTGTGTCTTGTCTGTTTACGGAAGTGCAACTTGTACCTGGTACATATGCGCCACGCTGTTTCCATTTTCAGGGTAGATGATTCTGCCATGAGGATTGAGGCAGCAGGTTCCTCCGAAACTGCGGTAGATTTCTGAAGGTAATGGTACTGACTGAAACGTCTGTTGTGTACATTCAGGCTGTCCCAGCAGCCCTGACAGACATGCACAGCGCCTCCTCCAATGGCTGTAAACCGGTGTGTATCTGCGAGACTGAGTGCCTGAATCATTAACTGGTTTTCCCAAGTCGTTAGAAAGAAAGGTGCGTCTTGACGCTGAGTGGAGTTGAGTTTGGGGGCTGTCATATTAATGAAGTCGCGTAGCGAGACGACAGGACGTGATTACGACGACTGTATCTTCATGGAGCGCTTGGCGTTAAGTTTCTGGAGAGGTCTTAAGGCTCAGTGTTATCTGACTGTACCACGCGACGGAACTCGTGTGATTCTAAAGCCGGGATTAGACGGCGCGTGGCTCGGCTTGTTTTACGTCATAACTGACGTCACTGACAAAGAACCGTATTCAAACGCGCCGTGTAACCGGCCTGGCGCGGCGCGACGCGGAGTGTGATTGTTGGAGCGAGGCTCGTGGGATCGTCTCACGATCCTCGGCGCGGGCAGCTGTTGCGACAACACGGCCCCTTCAGTCTAAGCGCCAAGCAACTCTCGTGCAACCTGTATACACTTAGGTCTGGTCTTTGTTTTCTGCTGTCGGGGTGCGCGAAGATTGAAAGTTTCTGTCCCACAGTTGGTATTGGCTACAATGGAGTGGTCAAACGGGGACATTTTTAAGTTCATAGAACAACACGACTTATAGCGCAAGCCGAGCCGAACCTACCCGAGCAAGGCCGCTGGTCCGCCATTTGCCGAGCTGCGCCGCGTCGTGTAGCCAGATTGTCTTTTCTGTTCCGATCTGTTGGCCGAGCAAGTGACGTCACGTCACTGGACTAGCCCGGCTTTACACTATACTGCATTAACCGGGTTGTGTTTGTAATAGAGAGGGAGTGAGTTTACTGTGAGTTGGGAACTGTATCTTGTATGTATTATCTACAAGAATCCAGGATACAGGGTGTTGTTATGACGTTTCTAGTATTAAATAACGGAATATTTCAATAACTGTAGATTGTAACACAGTAATGTGTCTTTCAGACCCATTTCAATATTATCCTCCCTCCTACAATAAGTCTACGTCGCCGATGTTTTCCCTTCACATTTTCCCAAACATTGTTTTGTAATTTTTCTAATTTCTGCACTGCATTCTACATGTTCCGCCTGTTTATTTTCGCCTTGAGTTTAAGCCTATTAATATCTGGTGAGTAGTATGCATAATGAAGCTCCTCATTGTGCACTTTTCTCCATTCTCCTGTCACTTCTTGCGCCCCCTGTCTATATGCTGCCCTCAACATGCTCCCTTGACATGACCAAGCTCCATACACAACAGCACGTAGACATTAAAATTATATTTTATATATTTATATATTTTTTAAAAATATATTGACAAAGGAGAGCATTACGAGACACCGTATGTACCCCCGGTGTGAAAACAGAACTCTGCCTTGCCCGCTGATCCAAACAGCAGGAATTTCGTTCATCTCGTTTTTACGTTATCAAGTCGCTGTGTCCCGCGGGCCTGCATCGCATTCCTATTTACAAGATCTGAACTTCGTTTGCGACTGCAGCGCTCCACTGTGTATATTATATATCTCGTGGGACACAGAAAAGTTACTAAACCGCGCTACTGCGTCTAGTGGACGGAAGTTAATTAGCTAAGTGCCAAGTGAAACATTTAAAGGGTTTAAGTTGTACGTAACTACCATGTCACTTAATACAGTTTTTCACTGAACATTTGTAGTTCAAGGAACACTGCTGTAAAAGTGTAAATACTGTAGTAGTAACTTACACTGCTGTTCAGATAAGGTAATGGAATGACAGAATGCTCGCCTTTACTGTGTAACTGTTGAACACAAGAATGCTGGGACACAGGTGGTTGGTCGACGGACAGTCCATGTGGGATTTGTGACGGACAAAGTGGCACTGTGACAGGTTTTTCTGTCAGTACTTCAGTTTTCCCCTGTCAGTATCATTCCACCAATGCTCCATACTCATCCATACATCTACCACCTACGCTGTATAATGTTTTTCTCCCAGCACTTCAGTTTCCCCTGTCAGTATCATTCCACCATTGCTCCATACTCAACCATACATCTACCACCAACGCTGTATAATGTTTCTCTCCCAGTACTTCAGTTTTCCCTGTCAGTATCATTCCACCAATGCTCCATACTCATTCACACATCTACCACCCACGCTGTGTAATGTTTCTCTCTCAGTACTTCAGTTTTACCCTGTCAGTATCATTCCAACAATGCTCTATACTCATTCATACATCTACCACCAACTCTGTATGTTTTTCTCCCAGTACTTCAGTTTCACCTGTCAGTATCATTCACCAATGCTCCATATTCATTCATACATTACCACAACGCTGTATATAATTTTTTCTCCATTACTTCAGTTTCCCTGTCAGTATCATTCCACCAATGTCCATACATTATACATCTACCACAAGTGTATAATTTCTCTCTGCACGCGAATCAGTGTTTCTGTCACTTCAATTGCATTGTCACCAGTGCTGACGCATACAGTGTAATATAATCTGCACAGTGCAATTGCAAGTCACCATTGCTCACTGCATACAGTGTATATATTGCACATGTCATATGCATGTCACCAGTGCTGCACTGCATACAGTGATATTAAACTTGCAACAGTGCAAATTGAAGTCACTTTGCTGCCTGCAGTACAGTGTATATAACTTCACCGTGACATTAATGTCCACCAGTGCTGCACTGCCATCATACAGTGTATAAACTTGACTGTGCAAATTTGCAAGTCACCAGTGCTGCATGCCAGTCAGTTATATTACTTGCACAGTGCACATTGCAAGTACAGTGCTGACTGACAGTGTATATAATAACTTGCACACGTGCATATTAATCCCTGTGCTGTCTGCTGTACATGTATTAACTGCATAGTGCACATTGCAAGTCACCAGTCTGCCACTGCATACAGTGTATATAACTTGCACATTCTAATTGCAGTCACCAGTGCTGCACAGCATCATGTGTAATATACTTGCACAGTGCAATGCTAAGTCACCAGTGCTGCACTGCAAAGTGTATATAATTGTCACAGTCTAATTTGCAATGTTCACCAATGCTGCACTGCATACAGTTAATTAACTCCACCTGTGCAAATTGCAATGTCACCATCTGCACTGCAGTACTGTGTATATTAACTTGCATCAGTTGCACATTGCAAGTCACCAGTGCTGCATGCATACAGTGTTCATACTTGCACAGTTTCACATTGCATTCACCAGTGCTGCAACTGCATACAGTGACATATACTGCACCAGTGAAATGTTAAGTCACCAGTGCTTGTCACTGTCAATATCATGTATTAACTTGCTACTCAATTGCAGTCACCAGTCTACACCAACGTGTATATATTATTCACAGTGCAATGAAGTCCCAGTGTGCACTGCATGCTGTGTTTTTACTTGCAAGTGCAATTGAAGTCACCAGTGCTGCACTGCAATACAGTGTAATATAACTTGCACAGTGCAAATTGCAAGTCACAATGCTAGCACTGCAATACAGTGTAATATAACTTGCACAGTGCAAATGCATGTCACCAGTGCTGCACTGCATACAGTGTAATATAATTGCACAGTGCACATTGCAAGTCACCTGTGCTGCACTGCAATACAGTGTAATATAACTTGCACAGTCAATTGCAAGTCACCAGTGCTGCACTGCAATACAGTGTAATATAACTTGCACAGTGCAAATTGCAAGTCACCAGTGCTGCACTGCAGTACAGTGTATATAACTTGCACAGTTCAATTGCAGTCACCAGTGCTGCACGCATACAGTGTAATATAACTTGCACAGTGCAATTGCAAAGTCACCAGTGCTGCACTGCAATACAGTGTATATAACTTGCATAGTGCAATTGAAAGTCACCAGTTCTGCACTGCATACAGTGTAATATAACTTGACAGTCAAATTGAATGTCACCAGTGCTGCACTGCATGCGTGTAATAACCTTGCACAGTGCACATTGAAGTCCCAGTGCTGCACTGCAATACAGTGTAATATAATTGCACAGTCAAATTGCATGTCACAATGCTGCACTGCAATCAGTTATAATACTTGCACACGTGAAATTGCAGTCCCATGTGCACTGCAGTTACAGTGTAATATAACTTGCACATGCACATTGCAATCACAGTGCTGCACTCAATACAGTGTAATTTTACTTCCATCTACTTGCATTGTCACCTGTGCACGCATACAGTTAACAATTGCATCCAGTCTGCATATCTAATAATTACCATGCTGCACTGCTGATAGTGTATTTACATTGCATCAGTGTCCCTGTCAAGTCACAGTTCAGCACTGCATACATTAATCTAACTTGCACAGTCTAATTGAATGTCACCTGTGCACCAATGCTGTGTATATACTTGCACAGTGCACATTGCAAGTCACCAGTGCTGCACTGCAATACAGTGTAATATTAACTTGCACAGTTCAATTGCATGTCACCATGTCACGCATACAGTGTAATATAACTTGCACAGTGCAAATTGCAAGTCACCATGCTGCACTGCAGTACAGTGTAATATAACTTGCACAGTGCACATTGCAAGTCACCAGTGCTGCACTGCAATACAGTGTAATATAACTTGCACATTCAAATTCAAGTCACCATGCTGCACTGCATACAGTGTAATATAACTTGCACAGTGCAATTGCAAGTCACCGTGCTGCACTGTCAATACAGTGTAATTAACTTGCACAGTGCTATATTGCAATCACCAGTGCTGCACTGCAGTACAGTGTAATATAACTTGCACAGTGCACATTGCAAGTCACCAGTGCTGCACTGCAATACAGTGTAATATAACTTGCAATTCTAATTTGCATGTCACCAGTGTGCACGCAATTACAGTGTAATATAACTTGCACAGTGCACATTGCAAGTCACCAGGCTGCACTGCAATACAGTGTAATTATACTGCACATTCAATTTGTGTCACCAGTGCTGCACGCAATACAGTGTATATAACTTGCACAGTGCAAATTGCAAGTCACATGCTGCACTGCATACAGTGTAATATAACTTGCACAGTGCAATTGCAAGTCACCAGTGCTGCACTGCAATACAGTGTAATAACTTGCACAGTGCAATTGCAATCACCAGTGCTGCACTGCATACAGTGTAATATAACTTGCACAGTCAAATTAATGTCACCAGTGCTGCACGCAATACGTGTAATATAACTTGCATATGCAAATTGAAAGTCACCATTCTGCACTGCAGTACAGTGTAATATAACTTGCACATCAAATTGAGTCACCAGTGCTGCACGCAATGCTGTGTAATATACTTGCACAGTGCACATTGAAGTCACCAGTGCTGCACTGCAATACATGTAATATCTTGCACAGAGCATATTGCAAATCACCAGTGCAGCACTGCAATACAGTGTAATATAACTTGCACAGTGCAAATTGCAAGTCACCATTGCTGCACTGCAGTACAGTGTAATATAACTTGCACAGTGCACATTGCAAGTCACCAGTGCTGCACTGTAATACAGTGTAATATAACTTGCACAGAGCATATTGCAAATCACCAGTGCTGCACTGCAGTACAGTGTAATATAACTTGCACAGTGCAAATTGCAAGTCACCAGTGCTGCACTGCAATACAGTGTAATATAACTTGCACAGAGCATATTGCAAATCACCAGTGCTGCACTGCAGTAGAGTTTAATATAACTTGCACAGTACAAATTGCAAGTCACCAGTCTTGCACTGCAGTACAGTGTAATATAACTTGCACAGTGCAAATTGGAAGTCACTTACGATAAAAGTGTGACTGACTGACTGAACAGATCTACAGTGAAGTTCTGTCTGTTCTGTTCAGCAGACACAACAGTAGTTTTATTTCGCGAGAAGTGCTGTGGAATGTGTTTGACAGGGTGACGCAATCAAAAGCCAGACTTAACGCTCTGGACACGCTAACTTGCACCGTTCATTCGGTCAGGATGCTGTTGGGTTCGGTATGAGGGCTCTGAAAACTACAGGGACACCGCTGTGCGTGATGACTCACCTGAAGCGTGGTATAGTGAACGCAGTGACTGAGGAAAACTGTGTCTCGCACGCCCTAATAATCTCTGTAGCCAGACTGACTAACGTCCCCAATTATAAGGCGTACAAACAGGGCTGTAAGATTCAATATAGTCTTCTCGGGCGCACAGCCGCGTCAATTCGTTTGAATACAACGTTTCGGGGACTAGCTCCGTCCCCATCCTCAGGCAAAACTGATTAACAAAAAACTCGTCTGTCCCGTGTTTTTCTACCTGGCGCGGCAGGGAGAATCAGACCGGTTTGTAGTGCCCAAACAGTTAAGTTGGTGGACCGGCTGTTAACTGTTGTGCTCCCACGCCTCGCTACGAGGTCCTTATCTGAGCAGAGCCTGGCAGCCCGCAATACGTCAGATAAGGACCTCGTAGCGAGGCGTGGGAGCCCAACAGTTAACAGCCGGCCCACCAACTTAATTGTTTGGGCACTACAAACCGGTCTGATTCTCCCTGCCGCGCCAGGTAGAAAAACACGGGACAGACGAGTTGTTTGTTAATCAGTTTTGCCTGAGGATGGGGACGGAACTAGTCCCCGAAACGTTGTATTCTAACGAATTGACGCGGCTGTGCGCCCGAGAAGACTATATTGAATCATGTCGCCGCGAAAGTTTTAAAACTTATAGGGCTGTAAGATACTCCCTAAAGTCCGCGAGTTGTTGGACGTGACCGGAGTGAATCTAAGTAATGGCGGAGGGATACCAGAACTTACGACGTTTCAGCGCCGCTTCTCGCAGTTTAGGATAGTGGTTTATTGGGGCTTGAGATGCGACAGCATAATGTAGACGGTCAAATGACGTCACTGGCCAGAATAAACCTACTGTATGATGAGCATTATCAAGTTATAACGAATCTGCCGGGAGCCATGGCGAGACGGTATTTGTGTTCCGCGTGAAATAAGGGATGCAGAAGCGGAGAGCGTCACGCGTGCGACGCGACGTCGAAAGCTGTTCCGCCAGTCCACCGTGCGTGTGGGACCACGCGCGGATCCCCTGTGACGTATGCAATTGGCATTTCAGAATCGCCACGTTTCTTGCGAATCACAAGCGCGTTAAACTGTTGGGGCAGAAGACGGTGTGCGAGGTCAAGAGACAAAGCCTGACGTGCGGCGCCATGATGTTTCTGGAGGGACACAAATGCTACAAGAAGTGCTGTTGGAATTGTTCTAAAACGAGAGAGGTGAGACACAGATGTTGCATGGCGCCACTGGTGGACAGGGCCGCCTCTAGCGACAGGGTGGTATACGTGTTTTATGGACTTTATTCTATAATCACCGTGCATTTTCACAATTACTATCAAGTCACCAACTGAATTCACTATTTATTTTAAAAAACACTATATGGTTCCTTAAAATATTTTTGGTCTTTACAAAACTATTTTAAGGAACCATATAGTGTTTTTTTTTTAATAAATAGTGCATTCAGTTGGTGACTTGACGTATTTTATGAATTCGGGACGACGTTTTGGAATACTGCTTATTCCAAAACGTCCTTTCTGCTCGTGCTCAATGTAGTGTGCGTGCAGCAATTACGTATCGCGTGCGAGAACGAAACGGACATCGACGTGCGTTGCGTCAGATGCAGCGTGAGGAGGCACAGTTTCTGGACCGACCCGGTCGGAGAACTGATAACCTACCTGTGCGAGACGAGACTGTGGGCCGACAGGATCGTGTGCATAGCGTAACGACAGTTGTACTGACTGGAGTGATACAGTTGCAATGGACGCCTTTTCTCCTGATCACGAACGGTCAGAAGATAATATGAATGTGGGTGGAGGGCATGACGTGGCTAGACAGTCTAAATTATATGGCTACGCCGCTGCGAAAACTGCCCGAAGCGTTCGGCCTGGCGTCCGAAAAATCCTAGTATCCACATCTGTTCCACTGCCCAGTATATGAAGTACGTGGGACCCATGGCCGACGTCTCGTATTACGGCGTGGATCATATGCGAGATTCGGTGAGATAGGATTGTCTGGTGGTACGAGGTCAAGCGAGACGAGTTGCTTGTTAAAACGCAATCTGGAGCAGTACTGCCAGGTGACGTCACCGTGCTGACACAGGTCTGTCAGACTTTCGGCAAACACTTGCTGCAGATAGTAACGTGGAGGTGATTCTGGAATTTATGACTATAGTGTCGGCGTAAAACAGGGTGTTTCGAAAGAAATGTTACAGCCCGACATGTTTGGCATAATTCCCACGGGGGGTTACATGGATAGCAACAAGAGGCAGAGTAAGAAGACTGTAATGTGGTTAGTTGATGAAGATCAGAGGGAGGGTAAGAGGATACTGCACGGACGAAACGGCAGGGAACACGTGTCTGCCGAACTACACGTGGACGGTTATTGCGATGAGACCAATACCGTTTACGAATTCACGGGCTTCTACTGTCTGCCGTTTGGTGACGTCACGACCGTTTGCGGTGGGGACATTTGCTGAGAGGTACGAGAAGACGATGTTCAGATTAGAGCGAATCACGAGGGCCGGATACGCCGTTAGAACAAACAGCCATTATGTTTGTGTAACGGCATAACATGACTGTCTTTGTAATGCGCACAGATGGTGTTATCAGTGTGTTGCGTGTTGTTTAGATGAACTTAGCGTTAATATGTATAACCGTCATAAATCTTATGTTACAGGCGTTTGTTTGCGTTATAGCGTCTCAGTAGGGAGCCGGACTGGACGGTCCGGGGTTCGAATACCTGTAGGTGTAAGAGATTTATCTCTTCCCAAAACGTCCGATTCTGGGCCCACCCATCGTCCTATTCAGTGGTTACTTTGGGTTCTTTCCCGGGGTAAAGCGGCTGGGGCGTGAGGCTAACCCCTCATTTCCATCTAGTACCAGGTTTGAGAATGAGAGGAGCTATACCCCATTCCCCCCATATGTTTCATGGCGTGGACAGAGACACCTTTAACTTTTTTTGTAATTTCTTGAGCAACTGAACACGTGGAGCAGTCCTCCTTCAGAGCAAAGCAAGATGTCTGTCACTTGTCACGAAACGTTCCCGCGTGTCATGGAACCTGCGTTTAAAAGAGTCCGCCACTGACGCTAGCCTGACTTACAGTTACAGCTAATACTGTCACTTACAGTTACAGCTAATACTGTCACTTACAGTTACAGCTAATACTGTCACAGTTACAGCTAATACTGCCACTTACAGTTACAGAAAGTACTGTCACAGTTTCAGATAATAATGTCACTTACAGTTACAGCTAATACTGCCACTTATAGTTACAGATAATACTGTCACTTTCAGTTTCAGATAATACTGTCACTTACAGTTACAGCTAATTCTGTCACTTACAGTTACAGATAATACTGTCACTTACAGTTACAGCTAATACTGTCACTTACAGTTACAGCTAATACTGTCACTTACAGTTACAGCTAATACTGCCACTTACAGTTACAGATAATACTGTCACTTACAGTTACAGATAATACTGTCACTTACAGTTACAGCTAATACAGTCACTTACAGTTACAGCTAATACTGCCACTTACAGTTACAGCTAATACAGTCACTTACAGTTACAGCTAATACTGGCACTTACAGATACAGCTAATACTGCCACTTACAGTTACAGCTAATACTGTCACTTACAGTTACAGCTAATACTGCCACTTACAGTTACAGCTAATACAGTCACTTACAGTTACAGCTAATACTGGCACTTACAGATACAGCTAATACTGCCACTTACAGTTACAGCTAATACTGCCACTTACAGTTACAGCTAATACTGTCACTTACAGTTACAGCTAATACAGTCACTTACAGTTACAGCTAATACTGGCACTTACAGTTACAGCTAATACTGTCACTTACAGTTACAGCTAATACTGCCACTTACAGTTACAGCTAATACAGTCACTTACAGTTACAGCTAATACTGGCACTTACAGATACAGCTAATACTGCCACTTACAGTTACAGCTAATACTGCCACTTACAGTTACAGCTAATACTGTCACTTACAGTTACAGCTAATACAGTCACTTACAGTTACAGCTAATACTAGCACTTACAGTTACAGCTAATACTGTCACTTACAGTTACAGCTAATACTGCCACTTACAGTTACAGCTAATACAGTCACTTACAGTTACAGCTAATACTGGCACTTACAGATACAGCTAATACTGCCACTTACAGTTACAGCTAATACTGCCACTTACAGTTACAGCTAATACTGTCACTTTCTCTTATTAAATCCAATTTAATATCATATTTTATCTATGGACGCCTTACAGTCGACCTTTCCTCTTCAGATCCTAATTTCCAGACCGTACACGGACACAAGTTTGACGTCGCGCTCATGCTCGCTATATACCCCCCTCCACGTTGCCGTCCCTTATTTTATCACACCCAGTGTTCTGATAATATTAAAGTGAATTTGAAAGCAATGTAGTGGTAAGGTTCCGACCGTATTTATTTTACCCAGGGTAGGGAACACTGACAGGCTGTTGTGAAGACGGTAATGAACCTTCGGGTTAAGGTGGAGAAGTTGTTGACTGTTATAACGACTATCAGCTTCTGAGTACTTCTTCTACAGAATTAGGTTTCGCCCTTCTTACGAAATTAGCGAGTTAGAAGGACTGCGCTTGTAGCCACATGCTATCAGAAGAGCTGTTCTTGTCTGTCAGTCTGTTGGTAAAGTAAATCCCATGCAATCCATGAAGGCGTATGGGGGACAGTATGGCTCCATTTATTCTTAGTCTCACGCCTCGACCACCTTACCCCCGAGGATAGAACGCCATGTACCCATTGATTGGGAGGCTGGGTAGGCCCCACAGGCGGTCTGGACATTTTGGACAAGAGTTTTTTGCTGTTAGTCACTATGCTGACTGAGCTACCCGGCTTCTATTGTTGAACTAAGGTAAAGCACGTGTGTTATTTGAGGTTCATTGGCAAGGAGACTGATGTGACGCCTTGTACCACGTAGATATGCGCCACGCTGTTTCCATTTTCAGGGTAGAAGATTCTGCCATGAGGATTGAGGCAGCAGGTTCCTCCGAAACTGCGGTAGATTCCTGAAGTTAATGGTACTGACTGAAACGTCTCTTGTGTACATTCAGGCTGTCTCAGCAGCCCTGACAGACCTGCACAGCGCCTCCTCTAATGGCGCTAAACCGGTGTGTATCTGCGAGACTGAGTGCCTGAATCATTAACTAGTTTTCCAAAGTCGATAGAACGAAAGGTATAACCAGATGTAAACGATCTCTATACATTGTGTCTCTAGAACCTAGTACTGAGGACACCAGATGTAAACGATCTCTATACAGTGTGTCCCTAGAACCTAGTACTGAGGACACCAGATGTAAACGATCTCTATACAGTGTGTCCCTAGAACCTAGTACTGAGGACACCAGATGTAAACGATCTCTATACATTGTGTCCCTAGAACCTAGTACTGAGGACACCAGATGTAAACGATCTCTATACAGCGTGTCCCTAGAACCTAGTACTGAGGACACCAGATGTAAACGATCTCTATACATTGTGTCCCTAGAACCTAGTATTGAGGACACCAGATGTAAACGATCTCTATACAGCGTGTCCCTAGAACCTAGTACTGAGGACACCAGATGTAAACGATCTCTATACAGTGTGTCCCTAGAACCTAGTACTGGTGACACCAGATGTAAACGATCTCTATACAGCGTGTCCCTAGAACCTAGTACTGAGGACACCAGATGTAAACGATCTCTATACAGCGTGTCCCTAGAACCTAGTACTGAGGACACCAGATGTAAACGATGTATATACAGCGTGTCCCTAGAACCTAGTATTGAGGACACCAAATGTAAACGATCTCTATACAGTGTGTCCTAGAACCTAGTACTGAGGACACCAGATGTAAACGATCTCTATACAGTGTGTCCCTAGAACCTAGTACTGAGGACACCAGATGTAAACGATCTCTATACAGCGTGTCCCTAGAACCTAGTACTGACGACACCAGATGTAAACGGTCTCTATACATTGTGTCCCTAGAACCTAGTACTGAGGACACCAGATGTAAACGATCTCTATACAGTGTGTCCCTAGAACCTAGTACTGAGGACACCAGATGTAAACGATCTCTATACAGCGTGTCCCTAGAACCTAGTATTGAGGACACCAAATGTAAACGATCTCTATATAGTGTATCCCTAGAACCTAGTACTGATTACACCAGATGTAAACGATCTCTATACAGTATGTCCCTAGAACCTTCTACTGAGGACACCAGATGTAAACGATCTCTATACAGCGTGTCCCTAGAACCTAGTACTGAGGACACCATGTGTAAACGATCTCTATACAGCGTGTCCCTAGAACCTAGTACTGAGGACACCAGATTAAACGATCTATATACAGCGTGTCCCTAGAACCTAGTATTGAGAATACCAGATGTAAACTATGTCTATACAGTGTGTCCCTAAAACCTAGTACTGAGGAAACCAGATGTAAACTATCTCTATACAGTGTGTCCCTAGAACCTAGTACTAAGGACACCAGATGTAAACGATCTCTATAGAGCGTGTCCCTAGAACCTAGTATTGAGGACACCAGATGTAAACGATCTCTATACAGTGTGTCCCTAGAACCTAGTACTGAGGACAACAGATGTAAACGATCTCTATACAGTGTGTCCCTAGAACCTAGTTCTGAGGACACCAGATGTAAACGATCTCTATACAGCGTGTCCCTAGAACCTAGTACTGAGGACACCAGATGTAAACGATGTCTATACAGCGTGTCCCTAGAACCTAGTATTGAGGACACCAGATGTAAACGATCTCTATACAGTGTGTCCCTAGAACCTAGTACTGAGGACACCAGATGTAAGCGATCTCTATACACTGTGTCCCTAGAACCTAGTACTGATGACACCAGATGTAAACGATCTCTATACAGTGTGTCCCTAGAACCTAGTACTGAGGACACCAGATGTAAACGATGTCTATACATTGTGTCCCTAGAACCTAGTACTGAGGACACCAGATGTAAACGATCTCTATACTGTGTGTCCCTAGAACCTAGTACTAAGGACACCAGATGTAAACGATCTCAATACAGCGTGTCCCTAGAAACTAGTACTGAGGACACCAGATGTAAACGATCTCTATACTGCGTTTCCCTAGAACCTAGTACTGAGGACACCAGATGTAAACGATCTCTATACAGCGTGTCCTTAGAACCTAGTATTGAGGATACCAGATGTAAACGATGTCTATACATTGTGTCCCTAGAACCTAGTACTGAGGACACCAGATGTAAACGATCTCTATACAGCGTGTCCCTAGAACCTAGTACTGAGGACACCAGATGTAAACAATCTCTATACAGTGTGTCCCTAGAACCTAGTACTGAGGACACCAGATGTGAACGATCTCTATACAGCGTGTCCCTAGAACCTAGCACTGAGTCACCAGATGTACACGATCTCTATACAGTGTGTCCCTAGAACCTAGCACTGAGGACACCAGATGGAAACGATCTCTATACAGTGTGTCCCTAGAACCTAGCACTGAGGACACCAGGTGTAAACGATCTCTATACAGCGTGTCCTTAGAACCTAGTATTGAGGATACCAGATGTAAACGATGTCTATACATTGTGTCCCTAGAACCTAGTACTGAGGACACCAGATGTAAACGATCTCTATACAGCGTGTCCCTAGAACCTAGTACTGAGGACACCAGATGTAAACAATCTCTATACAGTTTGTCCCTAGAACCTAGTACTGAGGACACCAGATGTGAACGATCTCTATACAGCGTGTCCCTAGAACCTAGCACTGAGTCACCAGATGTACACGATCTCTATACAGTGTGTCCCTAGAACCTAGCACTGAGGACACCAGATGGAAACGATCTCTATACAGTGTGTCCCTAGAACCTAGCACTGAGGACACCAGGTGAATCAAATTGTTTAATCTAGGGAAAGCTGATGTATCACAGATGTGTGAAAGACTAATTTTGAGTGAAGTTTGAACCTGTGTGGATCTAAATATTGGATATATAGCTTTAGCACTGCTACACGTGTCACGTGCAGTGTCGGCAGACGAATTCTCCTCCAAACGACGGACCTAGCTATCACGTGTCACGTGCAGTGTCGGCAGACGAAGTCTCCTCCAAACGACGGACCTAGCTATCACGTGTCACGTGCAGTGTCGGCAGACGAAGTCTCCTCCAAACGACGGACCTAGCTATCACGCTATTCTAAGTAATACAGCAGATTACCGAATTCCCCATCCTGTTCCATTCATTCAGAAAGTTTCAAGTTATTACAACATTCTTTTGGGGGAAGTACGGCAGTTGACAGTGTATTAAGTATTAAACAGCGTCGAAGAAAGTTTGTTCCAGCTTTACCCCCAGGAGCCAACGGACTTGCATGTTGTGTAAGTCGTGTTGGTACAGGCCGCCTCAAGGAGTTGTACACTAGGTTATGACGTGAGCCGGTTTGGTAAGACCTTACACTGTGAAGTATTACGTCACAAATCATCGACTTGGTCGTGGGTAGTTGGGGTAATTGCTGTCTTTATATAATTATTAATTGTCATCTTGGTTCATTTAAAAGTCATTAAACGAAAGTGTTCTTACGTCTGAGCATGTACATGGATACCTAAGAGGGCACGCCAAAATTAACTTTGCGGGGCGCGGAACTTAGTAGCTGATTGGTCAGGATTTTACTTTGTTTGCTTTCTTGGTTTTTGTACGTATTTGCTTTGTTACAATATATATAGTTAGCAGACCTGTTGTTTGATGTAATTGGGGCGCTTTGGTCAGAAATGTGTGTGCAGCTTACCGTGTACACCTAACGTCCACGTACCGTGTACACCTAACGTCCACGTGCCGTGTACACCTAACGTCCACGTGCCGTGTTCACCTAACGTCCACGTACCGTGTACGCCTAACGTCCACGTACCGTGTACACCTAACGTCCACGTACCGTGTACACCTAACGTCCACGTACCGTGTACACCTAACGTCCACGTACCGTGTACGCCTAACGTCCACGTACCGTGTACACCTAACGTCCACGTACCGTGTACACCTAACGTCCACGTACCGTGTACACCTAACGTCCACGTACCGTGTACACCTAACGTCCACGTACCGTGTACACCTAACGTCCACGTACCGTGTACACCTCACGTCCACGTACCGTGTACCCCTAACTTCCACGTACCGTGTACCCCTAACGTCCACGTACCGTGTACCCCTAACGTCCACGTACCGTGTACCCCTAACGTCCACGTACCGTGTACACCTAACGTCCACGTACCGTGTACACCTAACGTCCACGTACCGTGTACACCTCACGTCCACGTATCGTGTACACCTCACGTCCACGTACCGTGTACACCTAACGTCCACGTACCGTGTACACCTAACGTCCACGTACCGTGTACACCTAACGTCCACGTACCGTGTACACCTAACGTCCACGTACCGTGTACACCTAACGTCCACGTACTGTGTACACCTAACGTCCACGTACCGTGTACGCCTAACGTCCACGTACCGTGTACGCCTAACGTCCACGTACCGTGTACGCCTAACGTCCACTTACCGTGTACACCTAACGTCCACGTACCGTGTACACCTCACGTCCACGTACCGTGTACACCTCACGTCCACGTACCGTGTACCCCTAACGTCCACGTACCGTGTACCCCTAACGTCCACGTACCGTGTACCCCTAACGTCCACGTACCGTGTACCCCTAACGTCCACGTACCGTGTACACCTAACGTCCACGTACCGTGTACAACTAACGTCCACGTACCGCGTACAACTAACGTCCACGTACCGTGTACGCCTAACGTCCACGTACCGTGTACACCTAACGTCCACGTACCGTGTACACCTAACGTCCACGTACCGTGTACACCTAACGTCCACGTACCGTGTACACCTAACGTCCACGTACCGTGTACACCTCACGTCCACGCACCGTGTACACCTAACGTCCACGTACCGTGTACACTTAACGTCCACGTACCGTGTACACCTAACGTCCACGTACCGTGTACATCTAACGTCCACGTACCGTGTACACCTAACGTCCACGTGCCGTCACAGCATGTCCTTTCCATTATAATGACAAGCTCAAATAACACAACATAATTTAACACAAAGCACAAAATAACAAATTTCCTTTAGAACATCATCAACACTGTTAACAAAAACAAGAAAGAAATTCCAACTGAAAAATTCAGCACCAAATGTACCTTATTCACATACGTTGGCAAACAGATATATCACAAAAATCTTCAGCAACAATTTATTTATAGCCTACATAACAAATAATTCCATCAGCACGATTCTCAAAGTAAGTAACCAACAAAACACAAAAAAAAATCCAAATTTGAATTACCTTAACTGCGGATTAAAATATATTAGGCAGACCGGCGTCCAATGTTAGGCCATATTTAATGAACACATGCTATCTTTTCAAAGTAACAATAATAATTTCAGGTTTGCACAACATTTACTTGACACTGGGCATGCCATAGGTCCAATATACAGCATTATGCAAATTATACACACAACTGATAAAGGAAGCCACATGAATACTCTCCAGAAATACCATACGTATATACAGGGCATACACAAACGAATGGTGTGGTTTCAATAGTGAAAACTATTGAAACCGCACCATTCTTTTGTGTATATCCTGTATATATGGAAACCAAAAAATTAAATCAAATTAATGACAAAACTAACATAACTGAAAACAAAATATATGATAAAATAGATAAATATGAAACACCATAGATTGTGTCTACAGCTGTACATAGTACTTCACATAACATCACACAATTGTGTCTACAGCTGTACTTAGTACTTCACATAATATCACAAAATTGTGTCTACAGCTGTACACAGTACTTCACATAACATCACACAATTGTGTCTACAGCTGTACACAGTACTTCACATAACATCACACAATTGTGTCTACAGCTGTACACAGTACTTCACATAACATCACACAATTGTGTCTACAGCTGTACACAGTACTTCACATAACATCACACAATTCTGTCTACAGCTGTACACAGTACTTCACATAACATCACACAATTGTGTCTACAGCTGTACACAGTACTTCACATAACATCACACAATTCTGTCTACAGCTGTACACAGTACTTCACATAACATCACACAATTTTGTCTACAGCTGTACACAGTACTTCACATAACATCACAAAATTGTGTCTACAGCTGTACACAGTACTTCACATAACATCACACAACTGTGTCTACAGCTGTACACAGTACTTCACATAACATCACACAATTGTGTCTACAGCTGTACACAGTACTTCACATAACATCACACAATTGTGTCTACAGCTGTACACAGTACTTCACATAACATCACACAATTGTGTCTACAGCTGTACACAGTACTTCACATAACATCACACAATTGTGTCTACAGCTGTACACAGTACTTCACATAACATCACACAATTCTGTCTACAGCTGTACACAGTACTTCACATAACATCACACAATTTTGTCTACAGCTGTACACAGTACTTCACATAACATCACAAAATTGTGTCTACAGCTGTACACATTACTTCACATAACATCACACAATTGTGTCTACAGCTGTACACAGTACTTCACATAACATCACACAATTGTGTCTACAGCTGTACACAGTACTTCACATAACATCACACAATTGTGTCTACAGCTGTACACAGTACTTCGCATAACATCACACAATTGTGTCTACAGCTGTACACAGTACTTCACATAACATCACACAACTGTGTCTACAGCTGTACACAGTACTTCACATAACATCACACAATTGTGTCTACAGCTGTACACAGTACTTCACATAACATCACACAATTGTGTCTACAGCTGTACACAGTACTTCACATAACATCACCAAATTGTGTCTACAGCTGTACACAGTACTTCACATAACATCACACAACTGTGTCTACAGCTGTACACAGTACTTCACATAACATCACACAATTGTGTCTACAGCTGTACACAGTACTTCACATAACATCACACAATTGTGTCTACAGCTGTACACAGTACTTCACATAACATCACACAATTGTGTCTACAGCTGTACACAGTACTTCACATAACATCACACAATTGTGTCTACAGCTGTACACAGTACTTCACATAACATCACACAATTGTGTCTACAGCTGTACACAGTACTTCACATAACATCACACAATTGTGTCTACAGCTGTACACAGTACTTCACATAACATCACACAATTGTGTCTACAGCTGTACATAGTACTTCACATAACATCACACAATTGTGTCTACAGCTGTACACAGTACTTCACATAACATCACACAAGTCATCTCCATATCTATGTCTAGTACACATGCCTTCATCTGCTTGAGCCATGTAGACGACATCCGTGACTTTTCCCATTGCACATTGCTCAACATCACACACGACAACTTGCACATCGATCTTCAACACATTTCGTTTTGTCCACGTCTGCTACTGTATACTGCTGGCAGTGCGTTGCTATATAAACAGCTAGTTTATCGCACAGTAAGTAATTCCAAACATCATCTCATCATTATGTTACAATCTACATATATCTATATAATACGTTATAATACTTCATTACAGAACGGCAGTGGATACCCTTCTAAGTCTGCAGTGGATTTTATCACCAGATCTTCTCCTGTCTGACACACACACACACACGCACGCAGTGAGTACACAAACGTAAATATTGCTACTAAAACGTACACGGTTTTCTTCCTGCTACACACTCCAATTTTCCACGTTTTTACTTGGAAATAATTCCTTGATTATGCCTATGTAAATCACATGATTTTATATTTCTAATATAATGTAAGTGATTACAAGAACATCATATTTGTTCCAATTTTAACCAAAATTTACCCTATTATATATATATACATCTCATATGATGTTTCAACAATATATTTTTCAGACTTTACATACACAAGTTTCTATACAAAAACTTTATTGTTATTCATCACGTAAAACGATTCACAGATAGGTAGATCAGTTTTGTAGAACTGGAGCAGTGCAGAACTAACCGCACACGCATGCGACAACAGTCAGAACACCAAACCAGTTAGACATGCGTTACAACAGTCAGAACACCAAACCAGACATGCGTTACAACAGTCAGAACACCAAACCAGTTAGACATGCGTTACAACAGTCAGAACACCAAACCAGTTAGACATGCGTTACAATAGTCAGAACACCAAACCAGTTAGACATTCGTTACAACAGTCAGAACACCAAACTAGTTAGACATGCGTTACAACAGTCAGAACACCAAACCAGTTAGACATGCGTTACAACAGTCAGAACACCAAACCAGTTAGACATACGTTACAACAGTCAGAACACCAAACCAGTTAGACATGCGTTACAACAGTCAGAACACCAAACAAGTTAGACATGCGTTACAACAGTCAGAACACCAAACCAGATAGACATGCTTTACAACAGTCAGAACACCAAACCAGTTAGACATGCGTTACAACTGTCAGAACACCAAACCAGTTAGACATGCGTTACAACAGTCAGAACACCAAACCAGTTAGATATGCGTTACAACAGTCAGAACACCAAACTAGTTAGACATGCGTTACAACAGTCAGAACACCAAACCAGTTAGACATGCGTTACAACAGTCAGAACACCAATCCAGTTAGACATGCGTTACAACAGTCAGAACACCAAACTAGTTAGACATGCGTTACAACAGTCAGAACACCAAACCAGTTAGACATGCGTTACAACAGTCAGAACACCAAACCAGTTAGACATGCGTTACAACAGTCAGAACACCAAACCAGTTAGACATGCGATACAACAGTCAGAACACCAAACCAGTTAGACATGCGTTACAACAGTCAGAACACCAAACCAGTTAGACATGCGTTACAACAGTCAGAACACCAAACCAGTTAGACATGCGTTACAACAGTCAGAACACCAAACCAGTTAGACATGCGTTACAACAGTCAGAACACCAAACCAGTTAGACATGCGTTACAACAGTCCCAGTTGCTCAGCAGGGCGACACACACTTACGTTGCAGATATTGCAGACAAGCCTTGCATGAATTCTGCATTGTTGCCTTCTACCACAACGTTACAAAAGTCAGTCAACAAAGAGCTGAGTCAACGTGACAAAGGCGTTCGTGTACAGTGTTGTCAGACTGCATTTGATATGGCACAGGATGACCCTGATTTTATGAACTCCCTTCTAATGAGTGAAGAGGCAAGTGTTTGCTAAAGGGGTTTGTGAATAAACAGCACTTTAGGTGTTGGACACCCAAAATTCGACGAGAAATTCATGAAAGTGAGAAAATTATCGTGTGGTGTGCAGTTGGAACAGTGGGTGTCATCGAACCGTATTTTTTTTAAATGATGACAGGGAAGCCGTGACTGTGAATGCAGAACGATACACACAATTGATGACAGATTATCTTATCGCCGAGTTACGACAACGTCAGACTTAGATACAGATACAACAGATACATTTGGTCTATTTATAGAAGCACCCATAAGGGGCATTTGGATATGAAACATGTCACCAAACATATGATATGATTTTAACAATCAACTGTCTTTATTAATAGAATATATAAAACTATGGTTAAAACATAATACAACAATAAAAGATATAATTCTATACAATAAACAATCAACTTATATATTTCTAAAATCATCACACTAAAAAAACGTTCTTGTGTAAACTTCATCAGGCCTCATCTCATATAAGTGTTGGATCATAAAACAAATCTTTAAGTGAATAATAGAATTTATTAACTAAGTACTTTTTCAAAGTTGATATAAAACGTTTTTTCATCCCTAAACATTTTGCAGTGTATTCAGGTAGTTCATTGAAGTTCCTTGTACTCACATAGTACAGTCCCTTCTGATACATTGTAAGATTAGCTGTTGGTTTATGCAATTGCAATTTATTTCTCGTATTAATACCGTCAACTGAAAAGTTAAATGTATAAATTTCCAAATTATATGACAAAATTTCATTAAGTATAGTATGTATTGTGAAGGTAATGTCAGTATGTATTGTGAAGGTAATGTCAGTATCTCCAGTGACTGAAATAGCGGTTTGCAAGAAGTTCTAGATCCCGTCATAATTCTGATTTTTTTTTTTAACTGGAAAACTCTTACTGTCTGTTCAGTTGCCCCACAATATAACGCCATACTGCATTATTGAGTGAAAGTAAGCAAAATAAAGTCTTGAGCGCAGTCAAACTGCTGAATGGTAATCTGTGGTCTTTTGGGTGATTACACGGCGTGGTGAGGTAATTATTTACCGACGTTTCGGGACGTGTCGGTCCCATTTTCACGTGAAAATGGGACCGATATGTTGTCCCGAAACGTCGGTAAATTATTACCTCACGACGCCGTGTAATCACCCAAAAGACAACAGATTACATCAACATCGCAGCGGAAGCCTGAAGTCAATGCTAAATGGTACATGTATCTAACTGCTAAATGGTACATGTGTCTAACTGCTAAATGGTACATGTATCTAACTGCTAAATGGTACATGTATCTAACTGCTCACTTTTGGCAGTAGTTTTACAGTACGATTCTTCCAGTTCAAGTGTTTGTCTAATTCTAACCCAAGAAATTTAATGTTAGTAGCTGCTTTCATAGTCTTATTTTGACAAGCATTTCGGAGATGATTAAAACTAAATCTAACTATATATGTCTTATCTATATTTAAGGATAACCCATTAACTCAAGACCATTCACATAAAGTCAAGTATCCTTATCATTTAGGGCTTAACGATTTTTTTAAAATATATTTAAAATGTTTTAGTATAAAATCCTTAGTATGAGTTTCGTTCATCTTTCGTAATAAAATGATAAATTGTTGGTTTAAGATTGTGGACTGTTTGTTACAATAACTGGCTGTTGTTTCTGTATATACAGGGCATACACAAAAGAATGGTGCGGTTTCAATACACATTTCTATTGAATCCGCACCATTCGTTTGTGTATGCCCTGTATAGGTAATCAGTTACGTGAATCGTGTTCTGTTTGTTTTGTGAGTGTCAGTGGTGTAGTTAGTACTGACTGCCTGTCTTGTGCTTTGTCACAAACCACAACTTATTTAATTTATTTAACTCATCTACAATGATATATATTGATAAACAACTCATAAACAAATGAGAAAAACCCAACACTCAAACACTTTTATACAGACCCCAACACGTTTCGAAGCCACAGTGCATCTTAAGGGAGCACTAGAATAAAAAACAGTTCAAAAGACACTTAGAAACACACAGCACGGTTGTTAGATTGTTCATTAAAATATTATCGTCACATCACACAAGTTAACGCAGCATGTTGGTGTGTTGGTGGTTATTGTGTGTTGCAGAATACAAGCGTCAGACTGACTGTGTAGCATAATATGGGTTTCGTCCTACAACTCACTTTTTGCAAGTTTGAAATATTAATAAACCTTTCTAATGTTCATATTCTTGTAACATTTCTTATATGTTTAAATTACCTCTTTCTGCTGCTGCGTGCCACGCAGTGTTGCCATCCTCGTATTTGGTTCGTAACAATTCACTTAACTCATTTGGTTTTAGCTGTGCTTCTGTAGCCCAACTCCATAATGCCTTTAATACCTCTAAATTGCCACTCTCTGCTGCTTCGTGCAACGCGGTCTTGCCATATTTGTCTTTGACTAGAAACAATTCAGTTAACTCATTTGGTTTCAGTTGTGCTTCCTTAGCCCAACTCCATAATGACTCAAATAACTCTAAATTGCCTTCTTTTGCTGCTGTGTGCCACACGGTTCTTCCGAATTTGTCTTTGGTTAGTAACAATTCACTTAACTCATTTGGTTTCAGTTCTGCTTCTCTAGCCCAACACCATAATGACTCAAATAACTCTAAATTGCCTCCTTTTGCTACTGCCTGCCACACGGTGTCGCCGTGTTTGCCTTTGGTTAGTAACAATTCGATTAACTCATTTGGTTTCAGGTGTGCTTCCTTAGCCCAACTCCATAATGACTCAAATAACTCTAAATTGCCTCTTCTTGCTGCTGTGTGCCACACGGTGTTGCCAGATTTGTCTTTGATTAGTAACAATTCACTTAACTCATTTGGTTTTAGTTCTGCTTCCTTAGCCCAACTCCATAATGACTCAAATAACTCTAAATTGCCTCCTTCTGCTCCTGCGTGCCACACGGTGTTGTCATATTTGTCTTTGGTTAGTAACAATTCACTTAACTCATTTGGTTTTAGTTGTGCTTCCTTAGTCCAACTCCATAATGACTCAAATAACTCTAAATTGCCTCTTCTTGCTGCTGCGTGCCACACGGTATTGCCATATTTGTCTTTGGTTAGTAACAATTCACTTAACTCATTTGGTTTTAGCTGTGCTTCTGTAGCCCAACTCCATAAAGCCTTTAATACCTCTAAATTGCCACTCTCTGCTGCTTCGTGCAACGCGGTCTTGCCATATTTGTCTTTGACTAGAAACAATTCAGTTAACTCATTTGGTTTCAGTTGTGCTTCCTTAGCCCAACTCCATAATGACTCAAATAACTCTAAAGTGCCTTCTTTTGCTGCTGTGTGCCACACGGTTCTTCCGAATTTGTCTTTGGTTAGTAACAATTCACTTAACTCATTTGGTTTCAGTTCTGCTTCTCTAGCCCAACCCATAATGACTCAAATAACTCTAAATTGCCTCCTTTTGCTACTGCGTGCCACACGGTGTCGCCGTATTTCCCTTTGGTTAGTAACAATTCGATTAACTCATTTGGTGTTAGTTCTGCTTCCTTAGCCCAACTCCATAATGACTCAAATAACTCTAAATTGCCTCTTCCTGCTGCTGCGTGCCACACGGTTCTTCCGAAATCGTCTTTGGCTAGTAACAATTCACTTAACTCATTTGGTTTCAGTTGGGCTTCCTTAGCCCAACTCCATAATGCCTCTACTAACTCTAAATTGCCTCCTTTTGCTGCTGTGTGCCACACGGTGTTGCCGTTATTGTCTTTGGTTAGTAACAATTCACTTAACTCATTTGGTGTTAGTTCTGCTTCCTTAGCCCAACTCCATAATGACTCAAATAACTCTAAATTGCCTCTTTCTGCTGCTGCGTGCCACACGGTTCTTCCGAAATCGTCTTTGGCTAGTAACAATTCACTTAACTCATTTGGTTTCAGTTGTGCTTCCTTAGCCCAACTCCATAATGCCTCTACTAACTCTAAATTGCCTCCTTCTGCTGCTGCTTGCCACACGGTGTCGCCGTATTTGCCTTTGGCCAGTAACAATTCGATTATTTCATTTGGTTTCAGTTCTGCTTCCTTAGCCCAACTCCATAATGACTTAAATAACTCTAAATTGCCTTCTTTTGGTGCTGCATGCCACACGGTTCTTCCGAAATCGTCTTTGGTTAGTAACAATTCACTTAACTCATTTGGTTTCAGCTGTGCTTCCTTAGCCCAACTCCATAATGCCTCTAATACCTCTAAATTGCCTCTGCTTACTGCTTCTTGCAACGCGGTTTTGCCATTGCAGTCTCTTGCTAGTAACAGCATATCCTTGAGCACATGTGTCTCAACTTTTGTTTCTTTAGCAAAAGCACACAGTTCCTTTAGTACAGCCGCGCTGTTTTCAATAGCCATGTGCAAAACAGTTTTCCCATACCGATCCCGGCCTAACAATAATGTATTCTGTAACTCACTGTCGTTTAGTTCTGCTTCTTTAGCCCAAGCCCACAGCTTACCCAATATCTCTGCACTGCATTTTTTCACTGCCAGGTGCCAGGCTGTTTCTCCATGCCGTGATTTTACAAGCACCAAATTTTCCTTTAACTCATTTGGGTTCACTAGCACTTCTTTAGCCCATCGCAATATTTTCTCTACAACCTCTTCATTACAGCTTTCTGCTGCCATGTGCCAGGCGGTTTTTCCATCCGCATCTTGCGCTAGCAACATCTGTTTCTTTAACTCTTCTGCGTATATTTGGGTCTCTTTAGCCGAATTCCACGGTTTCTCTGACGAGTGTATGTGGTCTCTCTCTGTGTCCAAGTGCCAGACGGTTTCATCTGACGTGTCCTTTAATAGAGGCAGGCTACATGTAACAGTAGGCGTCACTTCGTCAACACATTCCCATATCTTTTGTAATGCCTCTGCATTGCCTTCATTTGCTGCCATATGCCAAGCGGTTCGACCCCAGTGGTCTGTGGCTAACAACATCTTCCTTAGAGCGTTTGAATGTTCTCCTGATTTTAGGCTGTTTAATAAAAATCCAATAATATGAATGTTATCTTCTGTCGCTGCTAGGCTTAGTGCTGTGTGGAGTAAACCTATCAGACGACTAAGTACTTCTCCCTCATTCCACTGTTGATCGAGTATTTCTCCATACTGTTTCAAGGCCTCATTCGATGGCTTAGATTTTTCCAATAATCCATCCAAAAAGGCTCTAATTACATGACAGTCTCTTCGTAACAAAATTGTATCGAGTAAAAACTCCTGCACTTGTATGTCTTGCTCAGTTCTCTCTGTCAGTTGGTTTATTAGGAAGTCAGCCACATAATACTCAGCAAAAGTGCGGTGGATGAACTGCGGCCTGCCCTCATGGTTCCTCTGGACTATCCCAATCCTAGCCAACGCTTCCTCTGAAAGTGTAGATTCGTGATTAATTTGTAGACGTGTCACATGATCCTCAGTAAACAACGCCTGTAACGCTAATTTTTGATGCTCTAATTGTATGCTTTTCATATAGTGTTCTCGTTGCTCCTCTTCAGCCACGTTACCTTTACCACGTAACTTTTCCTTATAATATATATAGTATTTTCTGTCAATAAATCGTCCGTATAACCCCAGCAAGTCTAGCTTGTGCGGTAAATCAGGCTCGGAATTCTGTGACCTGTAAAATGATATAAATTCCTCTTGAAAAGCCTCGGCGAGCATGCGGGTTTGTAATGGGATGCCGGCGAAGTCTTTGTCCTTATCGCTAATTGACTGTGCCAACTTGCTGATTAATTCTGTAGCGTAAATTTGTAACCGACGTTGATTCGTGGCTTCAAGTTTTGAATTTTGAAGCCAGAATTTACTTAGAAATTCAACTTGCTCAAGTTCAGTGAAGGGCTGTAGGGTGTAGGCCAGCTGTTGTAGGTAGTCCTCCAATTCCTCTCTGAGGTGCGGTCGGGTGGTGATCCACAGCTGCTGTAACGAAGTCTGCTTCAGAACTTGCAGCATATCAATGACCGACTGTTTGTAGTGCGGACTGATTTCATCAAAACCGTCGAACATTATCACTACTTTGTTAGTTTCATTTCCTTCAAAGCTCTTCTTAAACAACTCCTTCTCTAAACGAGATTCAAGCTTTAGCACTTCCTTTGACACAAATTCAAGTACCCTTTCTTTATCCATCTTCTGTCCTTTCTGAGCCTTTAGCAGTTCCGTATAGTCATTTAAATCAATTCTCACCAACCAATGGGCTGGAAATTTTTCCTTGATTTGTTTAGACAAATGGGTCAGCACGGTGCTTTTACCCATACCTGCTTTGTCAGCAATTATCATGATCCTTTGGTACCTTGCTTGCTCCAAAAGCTTGTCTAAATCCTTAGGGCCATAAGAGTGGGATTTCTGGGGATCAATATATTCACGTAATGTCTTTAAATTCCCTTGCGACTGCTGCCACGTGAGTTCCCCTGACTCGTCTTTAAGAAGCCAATGCACATTACTCTTTGGATTCTGCTGACAGAATTCTTTGAATTCCGGTTTATCATTAGCCAGTAAATCAGCAAATTTTCCTTCTCTTTTATCACTTGCAATGTCCTGTCTAATCACGATGTTGTGATGAAACGTTCTATCGATATAGTACGTCTCATTGTAACCACTGCAAGCAGACGGTACAGGTTCCTTACCAATTCTGATCTCCGGTTCTTGTAACAAATCAGCCAGGGGAAAGGAATTTGTCACTGATTCAGCAGATGCGAGTTGATTTAAGGCAACCATTGTGCCTTGAAATATTACTGCCTTCTCTAATATTTTTGTCTGTGAGCTGCGGGTCAAATCACTCCAAGTTAACTCTTCATCTGTTGTTTTCAATCCTTCACCGAGTGTTGCTATAGCTGTTTGTTCTAGAAAATCAGCGATGCTATGTTCTGGTGGCGTGGTCAGAATTACTTTCAGATTCTTCTTCTGTTTTAGAGTGTTGAACAATTCCTTGAACATGTTTCTTAACTCATCATTCACTGGCTGATTGTTCTCGCACGCTATCATAAGTATGTGCGGTGTGTCCAATGATGCCAGTAATGTACACAAATTTGTCATTCGATTCACCTCTAGCAACCGCTTTAATGTCAGTACGGTGTAGTTCCCTTCACTGAAGCAATTGGCCGTACAGTCTGTCTTTTGGAACAGTTGATAAACCTTGGTTAGCCCTGTCCAAGCTTCCCATCAGTCAATCGTAACTGACAAATTTGTTGGTCACTAGTAAGAAATTCTCTTATACCCAAATCGTCGGGGTTAAAATCAAGTGTCCTTTGGTGAATCGTTTCGATATGACGCAGAGTTTCGTACTGGTAAACCCTACTTCTTATGTTATCTTTAATGTGTGGGAAAAGTCGAACCAACCGCTTCATGTACGGAATTACTGCTTGCAATGTGCCAGCGTTTGGACAGCGAACACTTTCAATGCCAAGCTCAAAGTTTTGTAACATATGTTTAGCTTTCTGTTGGGCCTCAGTATTATTCATTACAGAAAACAAATCCTCAGGCTTAAAGAATTCCGACACGTGACATAACCGTCGATAACGCTCCAGAAACTCCCGCTCGTCCTGAGTAAAAATGCTTAGACTTTTTGCGCATTCGTCGTAAGCATTAGTTTGATAACGCAGCTTGTTGTAACCCTTGAGCACTTCCCTAAAATCAGCGTCTATTACCTCAGGGGGGTAATTATTAAAATGATCTGCCCATTCAAAGAAATCATTCCATTCTGCATCAAACTTTAAGCCTGCAGTAACAGGCCAATCGACCACCTCTCTTATATTTAGTTCACCTTTATCGTCTTTACGTACTTGCCCCGTTTTGTTATCAAAGACTTCCACAATTTTATCCATGCTATGTACTGCTACATTGTACCATGCAGTATGTTTACTGAAGAAGTCCATATGAGACAAGTCAATAAAGATTCTATAGACTGTCCCGAAATGGGAGTTACAAGTATTAACGCGATTTGGAGCAGACAGATAACTAGTGATGTCTAAGTGCTGTAAGTCAAAGGAACGTCCGCTGAGGCTTACATCAAGTTTGTCGGTCATTTGTGACAACATGTCTTTGCAGCCTGGACTATCGAAAACTACTGTGTGTGGATGGTAACTGTGTGGGACATCTTGTGTGTCGTGGACAGTGCTGCTTGCAGGTGGTTCGTGTTCTTCTGTTGTAAGTCTTTTAAGAAATATATAATTTCCCACTTGAAGGTATTTAGTGGTAAATGTAGTGATTTGCGCCAGCCAACCTCCTAACGAGTGACCGGTGAAGAACAGTTCGAAACTGACGCCCTTTTCTTGTTCTATTTCTTGCATAACTGCGACCACCTTATTAGCAAATGTGCTGGCAGAACTCATTTGATTAACGTAGTTGTTAAAATAAACACCTTTAATATCTGTTACAAGAGCACCGACATTTTTAGGATCAGTCCCTCGATGAGCAATCACCACTTGCTGATGTTCCGGGTGCCAATAGGCTGTTCCAAAATAGCCGTTCCTTGCCCCAAAATGAGATGCTGTCGTTAGCAACTTCCAGCCGTCTGGAGGTTCAGGCTCTTCGCGTTGGTAGTCTGTGTATGCCATGTTGGCAAACTGGGCTAAGACATGCGGCGTGGGGAAAGCGGGCGTTGCTTTGAGTTGATTAATGGCGGAAAAATCTTTGTTTTCATAAAACTTGTCGATGCGATGCTTAAAGTCATCGCGGCTCAATTTCAGCTCTGTATCTACTTTTAGTTCTCCTGAGAAAGGCGGTAGAACTGTTGTCACTGCTTGTTTGTCAGTCGCAGCTGCATGTGAGCTGCTGTGGCATATCGATAATTTATTGGGATTGGCTTCAGCCGGCTGAAAGCTTTGTGGCGCTAATCTCTCTCTCTCCGAGTTGGGCCAATGTGCCCTTTGTTCTGTGGGTTCGTTATGTACTACGGTCTGTGGTAGTATGGGAACAAAATGACCATGACCTTTATTTAAAAGATGAATGACACCATGTTCTTTGTACAGGTTGGTACTTTCATCCATTGTAACGACCCTTGACCCTGAACTGTCTACTAGCTGTGGTGAGATGATGTCTTGGCCATCTGCAGTTTGCTTTTCAAGTAAATGCAGTTTTATCCCATATATTTTACAAAGCATACGCCCTTCAATATCTGGCCTTCCCCAAATAGCCGAGTCTTCCTTTAACTTAGCCAGGTAACTTTCAAAGTCGGCTTGCTGACCGCTGCCTGTTGCATATCCTCCCGTGGTAGCATTCTCTGCAATCGCTTGTGGCCACGTAGTGCCCGTTTGGCTATCATAAATACCATCCTGGTTGTCTCTGGAATAATCACAACAGCTCTGTCGTAACGACTGCACACTGAACGGTCGGGCACGGACACACTGCGCACTGAACGGTCGGGCACGGACACACAGCGCACTGAACGGTCGGGCACGGACACACAGCGCACTGAACGGTCGGTCACGGACACACAGCGCACTGAACGGTCGGTCACGGACACACAGCGCACTCATTCCTTGCGCCACGGCGTCAAACAAACTGTCGGCTCCCTCTAAAGCTTCTCCCAATAAAAAACCACTACAGAGCCATTCTGCCTGTGAAATATGTCTTTTCAGTGCACCAATGATCTGTACATGATTACGTTCTGCTGCCAAATCTAGAGGAGTTTTTCCATCGCCATTTTTAATGACAGTGTTTGCTCCTTCACTAAGCAGAAAGTTAACTAACTCCAACTCGTTTTTGTTAATTGCCAAGTGTAAAGCTGTGTTCCAATTATCGTTACCATCTTGTGCATCGATATCAGGTTGCGGATTTTTTGTAAGAAGATTTTGAAGCTTCGCTAGTTTCTCTTTTATGGAAATATTCCTTTTGCGTATAACAATAAACATTTCCGCATTAATCTCTAACTGTTCACTATTAGAACGCTGGTATCGGTTATTCATAGCTCTGCGTTCCATTGTTGTACCGTACAGATGGGCTATAGTAAGTGGATTGCCAGAGAAACTTTACACATACAGAATAATTTGATATTTGTCTTGTGCACTCTAAAGAAAATTTTATTGTTAAAATTTACCCAAAAATTTCAACAAAATTTAAACAAGCAATGAATTACGCAGACATGCAATATCAGTTACTTGTGTGTGTGCGTCTAATCAAGTAACTTATTCCTCTTCTTATTTAAATCTGCTGAAAGTATAATTAAATATCAAACTGCTGTAATTAAATGCTTCATGCGATATGCAACAATGATCTGCACAAAAAGGAACTTGTCTAAAGCGATGCACAATATTGTGATTGTTATCGTTGGCACTGGTCCAACAGCCTCTAGCACGTGGCCTGATGCTGTTCATTTATTACAGTTATAATGTAAGTTTTCAGCCCTTTCTGAACGCCCCAGTATTACCTGCAATATCCTCACTAACAGCTACTAACATTTTCTACTGGCATCGCCTTATCTAACGTCTGTAGTGACATTCACTGCGTGCAGTTTGGACACCTCGCCTCAGCCTGGGGGACACCAATGTTGTACAGGCGCACTGTGGAAAGCAATTTGACATGGAACTGAACAGCTGACAGACAGGAAACTTCAGTACACAGACTGATGACATTACATGCTTACTGACAGCAGGTGAAGCACACAGTGGTCACTGTCACTGAAGTGTCCAGTGCTGCTTACGGCCGCTCTGCAGACGCAAGGAACGTCCTAGGTCCTGTACGGCGTCACGTCAGTAAGATGTGGCAGTCAACATTGTTGCCATTTCAACACAGTGCTATACCGAAGATCCTACAGTGATGCCAACTGCCACTAAACCACAGCCGTCGTGACATCAGAGGTGCTGATTGCTCAGTCCGAAATTATCGCGAAATATTTCGGAGTTACAGCATTGTCTTCACTGAAGCCTCTGCAGACCTGTCAACAGGATAATGACATGTAATATAATGCTATAAGCTGACTGGTGCAATGCTGCTGATCTGCTGAGGCTCCTACGCTACATGTCAGCTGTCACACTGCTCATATCGCACTACAGACACGTGTTTACTTGCACTGCAATGTCACACGTGACTGTATGAACAAGCAAGAGCCATCACAGTCACTAATGTTATGCAGCCTCTGTTGTTAAGCTGTTTACACTACACAGACTAGTACAACTGCATGTGCGTGAGTAACTGGAAGGAAGTATTGTGGATTTTTTAAGGCATTATCCTACCGGTTTACTGAGAGAATGCACGAAAATTCTAATTCTCTTGTGGATTATCCTGGAAGACATTTGAAGTCACACAGCATTAATGCTACGTTACCTGGCAAGACGTAACATGTGACATATATTTAGTACAGTCCAACAAGACTGCTTAACCCTGAAGATGAAGGCAACACGACACTCCGAAGCATCCGATATTGCGTCACATTTCACAAGAAGCAAACAACAGCACACGTCAGCAACACAGCTGACAGAACCTGACATATCGCAACAGCAAAGTCTGCTGACGGAACTTCCCACTTCCATTAGCGATCGTCCTACTAACAATGTCTCAGCCAATACAGTCACAAAGTAACTGTCTACAGTACTGTTTTGTTATTAAGGTGTCTTGCGTGAATTGTTTCAGTTCAACAGTTGAAATCTTTACTCAAAATGGCGGCCTACCTAATTTGTTTGTAACGAATCAGCAAACTGTGGCTCAAGTCACCTTGCTGACACAAGCTGTGGCGTGGAAGGTTTTATAATGAAGGCAACAATATTCTGAATATACATTGGTTCGTACTTTAGTGCCGTTATTTGTCACTGATGAATTCTCCAGTATGGCTAGCATTGCGCCGCCATACCACTGAAATGGAGGAAAGGATTTATCTCTGTATATGAAAGCCATTACAGTGCTGCACTGCAGTGTTGTATAATGTAACTTGCACAGTACAAAATACATCACGAATTTAACAGTTTTATTGTGATGGCAGTAAAATTATATTTGTGAAACGTAACTTCATATTTCGATAAACATAATCTAAATATTCACGCAAATTTCATCACATAATTAATTTTAGTGTATTTTTTACACTAAACATCTCTCTAAATTAAATCATAACCCTCCAACCCCCTTTGTTTGTATCTCCACCTTGCCATGGTAGAGGGGCTTGTGAGCTCCAGTGACACAGAGAGCTAAGCCGGCGGTAGCATTGCTACCAGTAGGGTCTCCTAAGCCTGACAGATCAAGACGGTAGGAACCAGACGAACAGAGATGCCTAGGAGATGGGAAATGCAATAAAAACTCCCCTGATGTCGGAAGCAGCGACATCAGTAGCGACTTGAAGCAAGAGCAAATGATGCTCGAGATGGTTCATGATCGTGTAACAACAGGCGTGACCAGAGTGGTCCGAACGGCTGCTGTACTGCGATGTGGAAAGCAAATGGAAAAACTGGCACATTGTTACTTTTACTGGATAGTCTCTTGCAGAAACAGAGACAAATGCGAGATGCTTCCTCTGGAGACAAAACAATCCGGAGGTAAACTACTCCCCCATTCGGATCTTCGGGGGGGGGGGAGTGTTTCTAGGGGAGACACCACGCGGTAAGTGTTACAGCGAGGTATACAAACAGAAGCAGAAGGAACAGCACAACTACAAGATAGGCACTTGGAACGTAAGGACATTGAGTCAAGGAGGAAAACTAGAAAATTTGAAGAAAGAGATGCAGAAGAACGCAGTGTCTGTGTTAGGTGTTGGTGAAGTGGGGTGGAAGGGTGACAGTGTCTGTGTTAGGTGTTAGTGAAGTGCGGTGGAAGGGTCAAGGTGAAATAAGTGGTGATTATACAGTGTATTGTTGTGGGGTGACAGGGCTGAAAGGGGCGTAGCAATAGTGGTGCATAAAAGCGTAGTGAAAAGTGTTGTTAAGAAGAGTGTGTACAGTGACAGACTGATTGCTGTTAAGTTGAAGGCAGAACTGGTAAGTAATTTGACAGTGCAAGTGTACATGGCAACATTGGAGTGAAGATGACGAAGTGGAAGAGCTGTATGATGTAGTTGAAGAAATTCTTGAAGAGGATGGAAAGGGCGCGACAAATATGATTATAATGGGAGATTGGAACAGTGTGGTTGGAGATAAAGCACATCACAACACTGTTGGACCGTATGGATTGGGAAGGAGGAATCAGAGAGGTCAAATGCTTATTGACTTCTGTGAAAGAAATGGACTTGTTATAACAAACACGTGGTTCAAAAACGTAAAAGAAGATTGTACACGTGGAAATGACCAGGAGATAGGAATCGATATCAGTTGGACTATGTACTGGTGATACAGCGATTGGAACAGTGTGAAGGATGTGCTGACACAGCCTGAAGCAGATATTGACTGTGACCACAATTTACTGATTGCAACGATCTGCAGCAGACTGAAGAAGATCATGAGGTTGCACAAGCGATAACCAAGATGGGATTTGGAGAAGCTATATGCTGAACGACAGGAAGTACACGATAGTCTAGAAGAACAGCTTGGTGCAATGAAATTTGGAAGTGCAGTGGAACAGTATCAAGATGTGTGTTAGGTACTGTGAGTGGTTGGTTGGAAACGTCGAGAGGAGAGCAAGAAAGCCATGGATTACACAGGAGATGATCAGTAAAACGGATGAACGAAGGAAATGGAAGAATGTCAACAACGAAGAAGGATGGAAGAACTTCAGAAGACTGAGGAACGAATTGAAAAGAGCCACGGACAACGCCAAGAAGGAATATCTGGAGAGCATATGTGACGAGATCACAGAATTGCAAAGAACAGGACGTTATGATTTAATGTACACGAAGACAAAGGAGCTAGGTTGGAGAGAAAACCATGGAATTTAAAACGTTGGCATCGAAGACTCTCAAGGGAATATAATAATAGAGCAGAGACGAGTACTACAAATTTGGGAGAATTATATTACAGAGCTGTACGATGGAGCTAATCGACCAGAACACCTAGAAGTCGAACGTGAAGCTGAAGTAGATGAAGACGAGAAAGGTTCTTATATTTTGCAAAGTGAACTGCAGAAAGCTATCAAGGAGATGAGGGATAAAAAGACTACAGCAGATGATGAAGTACCTGGGGATATACTGAAATTGTTGGGAGAAGATTGTCTAAGGCTAATGACACAGCTGATCAACAGCATGTATGAAACTGGGGAGTGGCCCGGAGGTTTCATTGAAGTTACAATGATTGCCTTAAAGAAGAAGCCCAAAGCTACAAAATGCAGCGACAATCGCACAATCAGCATCATTGCACATGCAGCAAAGTTAGTAGCGAGGATACTTAGAAGGAGGATTGAAAGGAAGACAGAGGATGCGCTTGGAGAAGATCAGTTTAGATTTAGGAGAGGAAAAGGAAGTAGGGATGCAATTGTGATGTTGAGAATAATATCGGAATGAACATTGGTCATAGATGGGGAATTGTGTGCTTGCTTGATGGACTGGCAGAAGGCATTTGACTGTGTAACTGGACCAAATTAATGCAGATACTAGAGGGTATTGGAATAGACTGGCGTGAGAGAAGATTGATCAGCAAATTGTACATGGAACAGAGTGTCAAAATACGACTGGACCAAGGGGAGACGAGAAGTGTGAAGATTGGAAGAGGAGTTAGACAAGGTTGCTGTTTGTCGCCGATTGTGTTCAACTTATACAGCGAGTACCTTACCAAGGAAGCTCTTGAAGGGTTTGGAGAATTCAAAATAGGAGGACAAGTAATTTGCACTGTAGAATATGCAGATGACCTTGTGCTACTGGCTAGGGAAGAAAAGGTGCTACAGGGCGAGGTTGATAGACTAAGTGAAATTGGAAGTGATATGGAATGGAGATGAATGTGGATAAAACTAAGGTAATGAGAATCTGAAGGCAACCATAACCAATGGAAATTATGATAGTACAAACGCAATTCGAGAATGTGGAATATTTCAATTATTTGTGTAGCATGATAACAAATGATGCAAGATGTACACGTGGAATTAAATACAGAATTGTTATGGCAAAAGCAGCATTTAACAAGAGGAAGAATCTTTTGACCAGCAAACTGGACTTAAATTTAAGTAAGAAACTAGTAAAGTGCTATATTTGGAGCGTAGCTTTGTGTGGTGCTGAAACGTGGACACTTGGGAAAGTGGATCGGAAGTATCTGGAAAGTTTTGATATGTGGTGCTGGAGAAGAATGGAGAAGATCAGTTGGACCGATCGTGTGAGAAATGAAGAAGTATTACACAGAGTGAAGGAGGAGAGGAATATCGTACATACAATAAAAAGAAGAAAGGCTAACTGGATTGGTCACATCTTGCGTAGAAACTGCCTTCTGAAACATGTGATTGAAGGAAAGTTAGAAGGAAGGATAGAAATAACGGGACGACGAGGGAGAAGACGTAAGCAGCTACTGGATGACTCTCCAATGTCCATTGTTGCAGGTTTTTATTACCGTATCCCAATTCACACTAAGCACTCCCTAACCACACACGTCACATCCGCCATACATTACCGCTCCCTTCAAGCTTAATTTACTTAACAAGATAAGATAATATTTTGTTCCGTTGTACAGCCACGGTGACAAAACGTCTTTACATACGTGTCTTATGTAGAAGTTTTATGTTTATGGATTTTACGTATAAACTGTTTATTTGACTTTAAGAGTATTTGTGACGGGATTGAGATGTGAACGTGAGCGATTGTTAGTTGTAATTTTGTTGTTGTATTTTTCTGCTTTGTTATGCACAGCCTGATGATGGCAGACTTAAAGTCGAAACGTGTACATGTAGCTGTGTGTTATACATGTAGCTGTGTGTTATACATGTAGCTGTGTGTTATACATGTAGCTGTGTGTTATACATGTAGCTGTGTGTTATACATGTAGCTGTGTGTTATACATGTAGCTGCGTGTTATACATGTAGCTGCGTGTTATACATGTAGCTGCGTGTTATACATGTAGCTGCGTGTTATACATGTAGCTGCGTGTTATACATGTAGCTGCGTGTTATACATGTAGCTGCGTGTTATACATGTAGCTGTGTGTTATACATGTAGCTGTGTGTTATACATGTAGTTGTGTGTTATACATGTAGCTGCGTGTTATACATGCAGCTGCGTGTTATACATGTAGCTGCGTGTTATACATGTAGCTGCGTGTTATACATGTAGCTGTGTGTTATACATGTAGCTGTGTGTTATACATGTAGCTGTGTGTTATACATGTAGCTTTGTGTTATACATGTAGCTGTGCGTTATACATGTAGCTGTGCGTTATACAAGTAGCTGTGCGTTATACATGTAGCTGTGCGTTATATATGTAGCTGTGCGTTGTACGTGTAGCTGTGTGTTACACGTGTAGCTGTGTGTCATACGTGTAGCTGTGTGTTATACGTCTAGCCGTGTGTTATACGTGTAGCCGTGTGTTTATACGTGTAGCCGTGTGTTTTGCGTGTAGCTGTGTGTTATGCGTGTAGCTGAGTGTTATGCTTGTAGATGTGTGTGATCCATGTAGCTGTGTGTTATACATGTAGCTGTGTGTTATACATGTAGCTGTGTGTTATACATGTAGCTGTGTGATATATATGCAGCTGTGTGTTATACATGAAGCTGTGTGTTATACATGTAGTTGTGTGTTATACATGTAGCTGTGTGTTATCCATGTAGCTGTGTGTTATACATGTAGCTGTGTGTTATACATGTAGCTGTGTGTTATACATGTAGCTGTGTGTTGCAAATGCAGCTGTGTGTTATACATGTAGCTGTGTGTTATACATGTAGCTGTGTTATACATGTAGTTGTGTGTTATATATGTAGCTGTGTGTTGCACATGTAGCTGTGTGTTACACAAGTAGCTGTGTGTTATTCATGTAGCTGTGTGTTATACATGTAGCTGTGTGTTATACATGTAGCTGTGTGTTATACATGTAGCTGTGTGTCTTACATGTAGCTGTGTGTTATACATGTAGCTGTGTGTTATACATGTAGCTGCGTGTAATACATGTAACTGCGTGTTTATACATGTAGCTGCGTGTTATACATGTAGCTGCGTGTTATACATGTAGCTGCGTGTTATACATGTAGCTGTGTGTTATACATGTAGCTCTGTGTTATACATGTAGCTCTGTGTTGTATATGTAGCTCTGTGTTATACATGTAGCTGTTTTATACATGTAGCTGTGTGTTACACATGTAGCTGTGTATTACACATGTAGCTGTGTGTTACACATGTAGCTGTGTGTTACACATGAAACTGTGTGTTACACATATAACTTTGTTATACATGTAACTGTGTGTTATACATGTAGCTGTGTGATATTCATGTAACTGTGTGTTATACATGTAGCTGTGTGTTATACATGTAGTTGTGTGTTATACATGTAGCTGTGTGTTACACATGTAGCTGTGTGATACACATGTAGCTGTGTGTTACACATGTAGCTGTGTGTTACACATGTAGCTGTGTGTTATACATGTGGCTGTGTGTTATACATGTAGCTGTGTGTTATAAGTGTAGCTGTGAGTTATACGTGTAGCTGTGTTATAAGTGTAGCTGTGTGTTATACGTGTAGTTTGTGTTATGCATGTAGCTGTGTGATATTTCATGTAGATGTGTGTTATTCATGTAGATGTGTGTTATACATGTAGCTGTGTGTTATACATGTAGCTATGTTATACATGTACATGTGTTATACATGTAGTAGTTGTGCTACACATGTAGCTGTGTGTTATACATGCAGCTGTGTTATACATGTAGCTGTGTGTTATACATGTAGCTGTGTGTTATACATGTAGCTGTGTGTTATTCATGTAGATGTGTGTTATTCAAGTAGATGTGTGTTATTCATGTAGCTGTGTGTTATACATGTAGCTGTGAGTTATACATGTAGCTGTGTGTTATACATGTAGCTGTGTGTTACACATGTAGCTGTGTGTTACACATATAGCTGTGTGTTACACATGTAGCTGTGTGTTACACATGTAGCTGTGTGATACACATGTAGCTTGTGTTACACATGTAGCTGTGTGTTATACATGTAGCTGTGTGTTATACATGTAGGTGTGTGTTATTCATGTAGCTGTGTGTTACACATGTAGCTGTGTGTTACACATGTAGCTGTGTGTTATACATGTAGCTGTGTGTTATACATGTAGCTGTGTGTTATACATGTAGCTGTGTGTTATACATGTAGAAGTGTTACACATGTAGAAGTGTGTTACACATGTAGAAGTGTGTTATACATGTAGCTGTGTGTTATACATGTAGCTGTGTGTTATACATGTAGCTTGTGTGTTATACATGTAGTTGTGTGTTATACATGTAGTTGTGTGTTATTCATGTAGTTGTGTGTTATACATGCAGCTGTGTGTTATACATGCAGCTGTGTGTTATACATGCAGCTGTGTTATACATGTAGCTGTGTGTTATACATGTAGCTGTGTGTTATACATGTGCTGTGTGTTATTCATGTGCTGTGTGTTATTCATGTAGCTGTGTGTTATACATGTTGCATGTGGTGTTATACATGTAGCTGTGTGTTATACATGTAGCTGTGTGTTCACATGTAGCTGTGTGTTATACACATGTAGCTGTGTGTTACACATGTAGCTGTGTGTTACACATGTAGCTGTGTGTTACACATGTAGCTGTGTGTTATACATGTAGCTGTGTGTTATACATGTAGCTGTGTGTTATACATGTAGCTGTGTGTTACACATGTAGCTGTGTGTTACACATGTAGCTTTGTGTTACACATGTAGCTGTGTGTTACACATGTAGCTGTGTGTTATTCATGTAGCTGTGTGTTATATATGTAGCTCTGTTTTATACATGTAGCTGTGTTTTATACATGTAGCTGTGTGTTATACATGTAGCTGTGTGTTATACATGTAGCTGTGTGTTATACGTGTAGCTGTGTGTTATACGTGTAGCTGTGTGTTATACGTGTAGCTGTGTGCTATACGTGTAGCTGTGTGTTATATATGTAGCTTTGTGTTATACACGTAGCTTTGTGTTATACACGTAACTTTGTGTTATACACGTAGCTGTGTGTTATACACGTAGCTGTGTGTTATAATCGTAACTGTGTGTTATACATGTAGCTGTGCGTTATACGTGTAGCTGTGCAATACGTGTAGCTGTGTGTTTTACGTGTAGCTGTGTGTTTTACGTGTAGCTGTGTGTTATACATGTAGCTGTGTGTTATACATGTAGCTTTGTGTTATAAATGTAGCTGTGCGTTATACATGTAGCTGTGTGTTATATAGTGTAGCTGTGAGTTATACGTGTAGCTGTGTTATAAGTGTAGCTGTGTGTTATACATGTAGCTTGTGTTATGCATGTAGCTGTGTGTTATTCATGTAGATGTGTGTTAATCATGTAGATGTGTGTTATACATGTAGCTGTGTGTTATACATGTAGCTGTGTGTTATACATGTAGCTGTGTGTTATACATGCAGCTGTGTGTTATACATGCAGCTTTGTGTTATACATGCAGCTGTGTGTTATACATGTAGCTGTGTGTTATACATGTAGCTGTGTGTTGCATGTGTATCTGTGTGTTGCACATGTAGCTTTTTGTTATTCATGTAGCTGTGTGTTATACATGTAGCTGTGTGTTATACATGTAGCTGTGTGTTATACATGTAGCTGTGTTATACATGTAGCTGTGTGTTATACATGTAGCTGTGTGTTGCACATGTAGCTGTGTGTTACACATGTAGCTGTATGTTATTCATGTAGCTATGTGCTATACATGTAGCTGTGTGTTATACATGTAGCTGTGTGTTATACATGTAGCTGCGTGTTTTACATGTAGCTGCGTGTTATACATGTACTGCGTGTTATACATGTAGATGCGTGTTATACATGTAACTGCGTGTTGTATATGTAGCTGCGTGTTATACATGTAGCTGCGTGTTAAACATGTAGCTGCGTGTTATACATGTAGCTATGTGTTATACATGTAGCTGTGTGTTATACATGTAGCTGTGTGTTACACATGTAGCTGTGTGTTACACATGTAGCTGTGTGTTATACATGTAGCTGTGTGTTACACTTGTAGCTGTGTGTTACACATGTAGCTGTGTGTTACACATGTAGCTGTGTGTTACACATGTAGCTCTGTGTTATACATGTAGCTTTTTGTTATACATGTAGCTGTGTGTTATACATGTAGCTGTGTGTTTTCATGTAGCTGTGTGTTATACATGTAGCTGTGTGTTATACATGTAGCTGTGTGTTATTCATGTAGCTGTGTGTTACACATGTAGCTGTGTGTTACACATGTAGCTGTGTGTTACACATGTAGCTGTGCGTTTTTCATGTAGCTGTGTGTTACACATGTAGCTGTGTGTTATACATGTAGCTCTGTGTTATACATGTACTGTGTGTGTTATACATGTAGCTGTGTGTTATACATGTAGAAGTGTGTTACACATGTAGAAGTGTGTTATACATGTAGCTGTGTGTTATACATATAGCTGTGTGTTATACATATAGCTGTGTGTTATACATGTAGCTGTGTTATACATGTGCCTGTGTTATAAATGTAGTTGTGTGTTATTCATGTAGCTGTGTGTTATACATGTAGCTGTGTGTTATACATGCAGCTATGTTATACATGTAGCTGGTGTGTTATACATGTAGCTGTGTGCTATACATGTAGCTGTGTGTTATTCATGTAGCTGTGTGTTATTCATGTAGCTGTGTGTTATGCATGTAGCTGTGAGTTATACATGTAGCTGTGTGTTATACATGTAGCTGTGTGTTATACATGTAGCTATGTTATACATGTACATGTGTTATACATGTAGTTGTGTGCTACACATGTAGCTGTGTGTTATACATGCAGCTGTGTTATACATGTAGCTGTGTGTTATACATGTAGCTGTGTGTTATACATGTAGCTGTGTGTTATTCATGTAGATGTGTGTTATTCATGTAGCTGTGTGTTATACATGTAGCTGTGAGTTATACATGTAGCTGTGTGTTATACATGTAGCTGTGTGTTACACATGTAGCTGTGTGTTACACATGTAGCTGTGTGTTACACATGTAGCTGTGTGTTACACATGTAGCTGTGTGATACACATGTAGCTTGTGTTACACATGTAGCTGTGTGTTACACATGTAGCTGTGTGTTATACATGTAGCTGTGTGTTATACATGTAGCTGTGTGTTATACATGTAGCTGTGTGTTACACATGTAGCTGTGTGTTACACATGTAGCTGTGTGTTACACATGTAGCTGTGTGTTACACATGTAGCTGTGTGTTACACATGTAGCTGTGTGTTACACATGTAGCTGTGTGTTACACATGTAGCTGTGTGTTATTCATGTAGCTGTGTGTTATACATGTAGCTCTGTTTTATACATGTAGCTGTGTTTTATACATGTAGCTGTGTGTTATACATGTAGCTGTATGTTATACATGTAGCTGTGTGTTATACATGTAGCTGTCTGTTATACATGTAGCTGTGCGTTAGACATGTAGCTGTGCGTTATACATGTAGCTGTGCGTTAAAAGTGTAGCTGTGTGATATACGTGTAGCTGTGTGTTATACGTGTAGCTGAGTGTTATACGTGTAGCTGTGTGCTATACGTGTAGCTGTGTGTTATATATGTAGCTGTGTGTTATACACGTAGCTGTGTGTTATACACGTAGCTTTGTGTTATACACGTAGCTGTGTGTTATACACGTAGCTGTGTGTTATACACGTAGCTGTGTTTTATAATCGTAGCTGTGTGTTATACATGTAGCTGTGCGTTATACATGTAGCTGTGCGTTATACATGTAGCTGTGCTATACGTGTAGCTGTGTGTTTTACGTGTAGCTGTGTGTTTTACGTGTAGCTGTGTGTTATACATGTAGCTGTGTGTTATACATGTAGCTTTGTGTTGTACACGTAGCTGTGTGTTACACATGTAGCTGTGTGTTACACATGTAGCTGTGTGTTATAGGTGTAGCTGTGTGTTACACATGTAGCTGTGTGTTACATATGTAGATGTGTGTTACACATGTAGCTGTGTCTTACACATGTAGTTGTTTGTTATACATGTAGCTGTTTGTTATACATGTAGCTGTGTGTTATACATGTAGCTGTGTGTTACACATGTAGCTGTGTGTTACACATGTAGCTGTGTGTTAGTCATGTAGCTGTGTGTTACACATGTAGCTGTGTGTTACACATGTAGCTGTGTGTTACAGATGTAGCTGTGTGTTACACATGTAGCTCTGTGTTACACATGTAGGTGTGTGTTACACATGTAGCTGTGTGTTATACATGTAGCTGTTTGTTATACATGTAGCTGTGTGTTATACATGTAGCTGTGTGTTGTACATGTAGCTGTGTGTTATACATGTAGCTGTGTGTTATACATGTAGCTGTGTGTTATACATGTAGGTGTGTGTTATTCATGTAGCTGTGTGTTACACATGTAGCTGTGTGTTACACATGTAGCTGTGTGTTATACATGTAGCTGTGTGTTATACATGTAGCTGTGTGTTATACATGTAGCTGTGTGTTATACATGTAGCTGTGTGTTATACATGTAGAAGTGTGTTACACATGTAGAAGTGTGTTACACATGTAGCTGTGTGTTATACATGTAGCTGTGTGTTGCACATGTAGCTGTGTGTTACACATGTAGCTGTGTGTTACACATGTAGCTGTGTGTTACACATGTAGCTGTGTGTTATTCATGTAGCTGTGTGTTATACATGTAGCTCTTTTTTATACATGTAGCTGTGATTTATACATGTAGCTGTGTGTTATACATGTAGCTGTATGTTATACATGTGGCTGTGTGTTATACATGTAGCTGTCTGTTATACATGTAGCTGTGCGTTATACATGTAGCTGTGCGTTATAAGTGTAGCTGTGTGATATACGTGTAGCTGTGTGTTATACGTGTAGCTGTGCGTTATAAGTGTAGCTGTGTGATATACGTGTAGCTGTGTGTTATACGTGTAGCTGTGTGTTATACGTGTAGCTGTGTGCTACACGTGTAGCTGTGTGTTATATATGTAGCTGTGTGTTATACACGTAGCTGTGTGTTATACACGTAGCTTTGTGTTATACACGTAGCTGTGTGTTATACACGTAGCTGTGTGTTATACACGTAGCTGTGTGTTATACATGTAGCTGTGCGTTATACATGTAGCTGTTCGTTATACATGTAGCTGTGCGTTATAAGTGTAGCTGTGTTATACATGTATCTGTGTGTTATACATGTAGCTGTGCGTTATACATGTAGCTGTGCGTTATACATGTAGCTGTGCGTTATAAGTGTAGCTGTGCGTTATACGTGTAGCTGTGCTATACGTGTAGCTTGTGTGTTTTACGTGTAGCTGTGTGTTTTACGTGTAGCTGTGTGTTATACATGTAGCTGTGTGTTATATATGTAGCTGTGCGTTATACATGTAGCTGTGCTATACGTGTAGCTGTGTGTTTTACGTGTAGCTGTGTGTTTTACGTGTAGCTGTGTGTTATACATGTAGCTGTGTGTTGCACATGTAGCTGTGTGTTTCACATGTAGCTGTATGTTACTCATGTAGCTATGTGCTATACTGTAGCTGTGTGTTATACATGTAGCTGTGTGTTATACATGTAGCTGCGTGTTTTACATGTAGCTGCGTGTTATACATGTACTGCGTGTTATACATGTAGATGCGTGTTATACATGTAGCTGCGTGTTATACATGTAGCTGCGTGTTATACATGTAGCTGCGTGTTAAACATGTAGCTGCGTGTTATACATGTAGCTATGTGTTATACATGTAGCTGTGTGTTATACATGTAGCTGTGTGTTATACATGTAGCTGTGTGTTATTCATGTAGATGTGTGTTATTCATGTAGCTGTGTGTTATACATGTAGCTGTGAGTTATACATGTAGCTGTGTGTTATACATGTAGCTGTGTGTTACACTTGTAGCTGTGTGTTACACATGTAGCTGTGTGTTACACATGTAGCTGTGTGTTACACATGTAGCTGTGTGATACACATGTAGCTGTGTGTTACACATGTAGCTGTGTGTTACACATGTAGCTGTGTGTTATACATGTAGCTGTGTGTTATACATGTAGCTGTGTGTTACACATGTAGCTGTGTGTTACACATGTAGCTGTGTGTTATTCATGTAGCTGTGTGTTATACATGTAGCTGTGTGTTATACATGTAGCGGTGTTTTATACATGTAGCTGTGTGTTATACATGTTGCTGTGTGTTATACATGTAGCTTTGTGTTATGCATGTAGCTGTCTGTTATACATGTAGCTGTGTGTTATACATGTAGCTGTGTGTTATACATGTAGCTGTGTTATACATGTAGCTGTGTGTTATACATGTAGCTGTGTGTTATACATGTACCAGTCTGTTATACATGTAGCTGAGTGCTATACATGTAGCTGTCTGTTATATATGTAGCTGTGTGTTATACATGTAGCTGTGTGTTATACATGTAGCTGTGTGTTATACATGTAGCTGTCTGTTATACATGTAGCTGTGTTATACATGTAGCTGTGGGTTATACATGTAGCTGTGTGTTATACATGTAGCTGTGTTATACATATAGCTGTGTGTTATACATTTAGCTGTGTGTTATACATGTAGGTGTGTGTTATACATGTAGCTGTCTGTTATACATGTAGCTGTGTGTTATACATGTAACTGTCTGTTATACATGTAGCTGTGTGTTATACATGTAGCTGTGTGTTATACATGTAGCTGTGTTTTATACATGTAGCTGTGTGTTATACATGTAGCTGTGTGTTATACATGTAGCTGTGTGTTATACATGTAGCTGTGTGTTATACATGTAGCTGTGTGTTATACATGTAGCTGTGTGTTATACATGTAGCTGTGTGTTATACATGTAGCTGTGTGTTATACATGTAGCTGTGTGTTATACATGTAGCTGTGTGTTATACATGTAGCTGTGTGTTATACATGCAGCTGTGTGTTATACATGTAGCTGTGTTATACAACCAAACTGTAAATTGTGTTCAGCTGATATAACAGTTGGTTTTATTGTTCTAACTAAACTGTATTTTCACTTATAAAACAGAACCGCAATTAGATTTGTGAATCAAGCCGGACGAGCGGTAGAACTGTGTGTACGGGATTCAAACTGTGTCTACAGGATTCAAACTGTGTCTACGTGGCTGCGAGCACGTCGCTAGTGTTGACACAGAAATACAGGCGAACGGAAACTGCTAAGCGAAATTAATTACGGCCACTAGAAGGAAATGTAAATGATAAACTGTGGGCAATTCTTTCCAAACTGACCTCCTAGAATATATGGCCAAATGACTACGGCGGTCGCTTTGACAGGTTAAGATAGCGGTTAACTGTAGGAAAGCTGTACACTGTCTTTGTGGTCCGATCGTCAGAGCGATTACTATAAAGAAAAGACTAACTAGCTACATGGGAAAATATTGCTTGCTGAGAAGCTAACAGTTCGTCAGCTAGTCGAGACATTCCCCGCATTTTATGTAACCCGGAGGTTCATTGCCGCATTCACAAAATCCCGCTCCCTTACCCAATCCTGAACCATAGAATTCCAGTACGTGACAACACATCGCACGTCTTGAAGGCCCATTTTAATCATATCCTTCCATCTACGTCTAATCTTTCAAGTGGTCGTTTGTATCTAGTTTCCTCACCAAAACTCTGTAACCAACTATCCTCTCCCCCATACGTGCCACATGCCACGCCCATCTCATTTGTGTTGATTTCACTATCTCAATAGTTGTAGTGAGCATACAGATCGTAAAGCTGCTTACAAATAGACACTTACCGCTGGTCGTTGCTGCTTTTGTCGTACGTGCAACTACGTGCATGTACCACGTCCACTCCTTACGCGCCGCACGTACGAACTGTGCTACACACAGCACACCGACACACAATGCACGATACGTGCTGTGGCGATCCTCGATATATTCGATCTCACATGTCTGTTATCTTTGGATTGATAAATTTTATTGACATCGGCAGAGATAAGAGCGGGCAGTGTGGCGAAGTTTGTGCTGCGCATACTGTGCGAACTGTGCATACTGCGCACACTGTGCATACTGTGCACACTGTACACACTGTGCATACTGTGCATTCTGTGCACACTGCATACTGTGCACACTGTGCATACTGTGCACACTTTGCATACTGTGCATACTGTGCATACTGCGCATACTGTGCACACTGCATACTGTGCACACTGTGCATACTGTGCACACTGTGCATACTGTGCACACTGTGCACACTGTGCACACTGTGCATACTGTGCACACTGTGCATACTGTGCACACTGTGCATACTGTGCACACTGTGCATACTGTGCTTTAGGAACAACTCTGTACTTAACTTACCAACAAACTACACAATTTATATCCAATTCGCTGACAAGTCCGTTCCCATGCTGAATATTACGTCATCATCAGCCCTGTTTAATTGTTTCCGTTTTGTTAGTCTTTTCGTTTTTATGACTTTTGTCCTCGCTGCCAACTGTTGCACAAACACACAACCTCGCTGCCAACTGTTGCACAACAACACAACATATTACATATGTTGATATGTAAATTATTTCACTGTAATCATTGTATTCAGTCCCCAGTTTCACCTCTGTTCAGCTGTTAGTTTTCGTATCCCGTTTGTATGTATGATACAGCAGTTAGCATCGAAATGTACTGTCAATAAACGGTATACATAAGTGTGTGTTGTTGGTGAATACCATGTAGCACGAATAAGTTAAAAAGTAATTAAACTTTCTACCGACCGATCTACCGCCACTTTGATCCAGATGTGTTAGTACTGACTGTTGGCATAGGGGAGCGCAAATGTCGTGTTATGGCGGGCCGAAAATAGGTTGTATTACATTCTTGTCTATCTGTTCTGGTATGATCTGTGGTATGATCTGTGGTATGATTTGTGTGTCAGTCACTGATCGTAACTTCGGGCGATGTCATTTTAACACGCCAGAGTGAAGCGCCGGAATTTGGGGTTGTGTCTTGTCTCTGTACGGAACTGCAACTTGTACCTGGTAGATATGCACCTCGCTGTTTCCATTTTCAGGGTAGAAGATTCTGCCATGAGGATTGAGGCAGCAGGTTCCTCCGAAACTGCGGTAGATTTCTGAAGTTAACGGTACTGACTGAAACGTCTGTTGTGTACATTCAGGCTGTCCCAGCAGCCCTGACAGACCTGCACAGCGCCTCCTCTAATGGCGCTAAACCGGTGTGTATCTGCGAGACTGAGTGCCTGAATTATTAACTAGTTTTCCCAAGTCGTTAGAACGAAAGGTGCGTCTTGACGCTGAGTGGGGTTGAGTTTGGGGGCTGTCATATTAATGAAGTCGCGTAGCGGGGCGACAGGACGTGATTACGACGACTGTATCTTCATGGAGCGCTTGGCGTTAAGTTTCTGGAGAGGTCTTAAGGCTCAGTGTTATCTGACTGTACCACGCGACGGAACTCGTGTGATTCTAAAGCCGGGATTAGACGGCGCGTGGCTCGGCTTGTTTTACGTCATAACTGACGTCACTTACAAAGAATCGTATTCAAACGCGCCGTGTAACCGGCCTTGGCGCGGCGCGGAGTGTGATTGGTGGAGCGAGGCTCGTTGGATCGCCTCAGAAGCGGTTTTCTCACGATCCTCAAAGGGACTCGGCGCGGGCAGCTTTAGCGGCTACACGGCGCTTGCAGTGTACGCGCAAAGCCAGTCTCGTCCAACCTGTATACACTTAGGTCTGGTCTTTGTTTTCTGCTGTCGGGGTGCGCGAAGAGTGAAAGTTTCTGTCCCACAATTGGTATTGGCTACAATGGAGTGGTCAAACGAGGACATTTTTAAGTTCATAGAACAACACGACTTATAGCGCAAGCCGAGCCGAACCTACCCGAGCAAGGCCGCTGGTCGGCCATTTGCCGAGCTGCGCCGCGTCGTGTAGCCAGATTGTCTTTTCTGTTCCGATCTGTTGGCCGAGCAAGTGACGTCACGTCACTGGACTAGCCCGGCTTTACACTATACTGCATTAACCGGGTTGTGTTTGTAATAGAGAGGGAGTGAGTTTACTGTGAGTAGGGAACTGTATCTTGTATGTATTATCTACAAGAATCCAGGATACAGGGTGTTGTTATGACGTTTCTAGTATTAAATAACGGAATATTTCAATAACTGTAGATTGTAACACAGTAATGTGTATTTCAGATCCATCTCAATGTTATCCTCCCTTCTACAATAGGTCTACGTCGCCGATGTTTTCCCTTCTCATTTTCCCAAACATTGTTTTGTAATTTTTCTAATTTCTGCACTGCATTCTACATGTTCCGCCTGTTTATTTTCGCCTTGAGTTTAAGCCTATTAATATCTGGTGAGTAGTATGCATAATGAAGCTCCTCATTGTGCACTTTTCTCCATTCTCCTGTCACTTCTTGCGCCCCCTGTCTATATGCTGCCCTCAACATGCTCCCTTGACATGACCAAGCTCCATACACAACAGCACGTAGACATTAAAAGTATATTTTTTATTTTTATATATATTTTTTAAATATATTGACAAAGGAGAGCATTACGAGGCACCGTATGTACCTCCCGGTGTGAAAACAGAACTCTGCCTTGCCCGCTGATCCAAGCAGCAGGAACTGCGTTCATCTCGTTTTTACGTTATCAAGTCGCTGTGTCCCGCGGGCCTGCATCGCGTTCCTATTTACAAGATCTGAACTTCGTTTGCGACTGCAGCGCTCCACTGTCTCGTGGGACACAGAAAAGTTACTAAACCGCGCTACTGCGTCTAGTGGACGGAAGTTAATTAGCTAAGTGCCAAGTGAAACCTTTAAAGGGTTTAAGTTGTACGTAACTATCATGTCATTTCATACAGTTTTTCACTGAACATTTGTAGTTCAAAGAACACTGCAGTAAAAGTGTAAATACTGAAGTAGTAACTTACACTGCAGTTCATGTAAGGTAATGGAATGACAGAATGCTCGCCTTTACTGTGTAACTGGTGAACACAAGAATGCTGGGACACAGGTGGTTGGTCGACGGACAGTCCGTGTGGGATTTGTGACGGACAAAGTGGCACTGTGACAGGTTTTTCTCCCAGTACTTCAGGTTTCCCCTGTCAGTATCATTCCACCAATGCTTCATACTCATTCATACATCTACCACCAACGCTGTATAATGTTTCTCTCCCTGTACTTCAGTTTTCCCTGTCAGTATCATTCCACCAATGCTCCACACTCATTCATCCATCTATCACCAACGCTGTATAATGTTTCTCTCCCTGTGCTTCAGATTTCCCTGTCAGTATCATTCCACCAATGCTCCACACTCATTCATCCATCTATCACCAACGCTGTATAATGTTTCTCTCCCTGTGCTTCAGATTTCCCTGTCAGTATCATTCCACCAATGCTCCCACACTCATTCATCCATCTATCACCAACGCTGTATAATGTTTCTCTCCCTGTGCTTCAGATTTCCCTGTCAGTATCATTCCACCAATGCTCCATACTCATTCATTCATCTACTACCAACGCTGTATAATGTTTATCTCCCTGTGCTTCAGATTTCCCTGTCAGTATCATTCCACCAATGCTCCATACTCATTCATCCATCTACCACCAATGCTGCATAATGTTTCTCTCCCATTACTTCAGTTTCCCCTGTCAGTATCATTCCACCAATGCTCCATACTCATTCATACATCTACCACCAACGCTGTATAATGTTTCTCTCCCAGTACATCAGTTTTCCCCTGTCAGTATCATTCACCAATGCTCCATACTCATTCATTTATCTACCACCAACGCTGTATAATTTTTCTCTCCCAGTACATCAGTTTTTCCCCTGTCAGTATCATTCCACCAATGCTCCATACTCATTCATACATCTACCACCAACGCTGTATAATGTTTCTCTCCCAGTACATCAGCTTTCCCCTGTCAGTATCATTCCACCAATGCTCCATACTCATTCATTTATCTACCACCAACGCTGTATAATGTTTCTCTCCCAGTACATCAGTTTTCCCCTGTCAGTATCATTCCACCAATGCTCCATACTCATTCATACATTTACCATCAACGCTGTATAATGTTTTTCTCCCAGTACTTCAGTTTTCCCCTGTCTGAATTATTCCACCAATGCCCATACTTATTCTTACATCTACAACCAACGCTGTATAATATTTCTGTCACAGTACTTCACTTTTCTCCTGTCAGTATCATTCCACCAATGCTCCATACTCATTCATACATCTACCACCAACGCTGTATAATGTTTCTCTCCCAGTACTTCAGTTTTCCCCTGACAGTATCATTCCACCAATGCTCTTTTCTCATTCATACACATACCACCAACTCTGTATAATGTTTTTCTCCCCGTACTTCAGTTTCACCTGTCAGTATCATTCCACCAATGCCCCAAACTCATTCATACATCTACCACCAACGCTGTATAATGTTTTTCTCCCAGCACTTCAGTTCTCCCCTGTCAGAATTATTCCACCAATGCCCCATACACATTCATACATCTACAACCAACGCTGTATAATATTTTTCTCCCAGTACTTCATATTTCCCCTGTCACTATCATTCCACCAATGCTCCACACTCATTCATACCATCTACCACCAACGCTGTATAATGTTTCTCTCCCAGTACTTCAGTTTTCCCCTGTCAGTATCATTCCACCAATGCTCCACACTCATTCATACATCTACCACGAACGCTGCATAATGTTTCTCTCACCGTACTTCAGTTTCCCCTGTCAATATCATTCCACCAATGCTCCACACTCATTCATCCATCTACCACCAACGCTATATAATGTTTTTCTCCCAGTACTTCAGTTTCCCTTGTCAGTATCATTCCACCAATGCTACACACTCATTTATACATCTACCACCAACGCTGTATAATTTTTCTCTCACAGTACTTCAGTTTTCCCTGTCAATATCATTCCACCAACCTCCACACCCATTCATTCATCTACCACCGATGCTGTATAATGCTTTTCTCCCAGTACTTCAGTTTTCCCCTGTCAGTATCATTCCACCAATGCCCCACACTCATTCATCCATCGACCTCCAACGCTGTATAATGTTTCTCTCACAGTACTTCAGTTTCCCTGTCAATATCATTCCACCAAAGCTCCATACTCATTCATCCATTTACCACCAAAGCTGTATAATGTTTTTCTCCCAGTCCTTCAGTTGTCCCCTGTCAATATCGTTCCACCAAAGCTCCATACTCATTCGTCCATCTACCACCAACGCTGTATAATGTTTTTCTCCCAGTACTTCAGTTTTCCCCTGTCAGTATCATTCCACCAAAGCTCCATACTCATTCATCCATCTACCACCAACGCTGTATAATGTTTTTCTCCCAGTACTTCAGTTTTCCAATGTCAGTATCATTCCACCAATGCTCCACACTCATTCATACATCTACCACCAACGCTGTATAATGTTTTTCTCCCAGTCTTCAGTTGTCCCCTGTCAGTATCATTCCACCAATGCTCCACACTCATTCATACATTTACCACCAACGCTTTATAATGTTTTTCTACCAGTCCTTCAGTTCTCCCCTGTCAGTATCGTTCCACCAAAGCTCCATACTCATTCATCCATCTACCACCAACACTGTATAATGTTTTTCTCCCAGTACTTCAGTTTTCCCTGTCAGTATCATTCCCCAAAGCTCCATACTCATTCATCCATCTACCACCAACGCTGTATAATGTTTTTCTCCCAGTACTTCAGTTTTCCCCTGTCAGTATCGTTCCACCAAATGCTCCATACTCATTCATCATCTACCACCAACGCTGTATAATGTTTCTCTCCCTGTACTTCAGTTTTTCCCTGTCAGTATCATTCCACCAAAGCTCCATACTCATTCATCCATCTACCACCAACGCTGTATAATGTTTTCTCTCCAGTACTTCAGTTTTCCCTGTCAGTATCATTCCACCAATGCTCCATACTCATTCATACATATACCACCAACGCTGTATAATGTTTCTCCCAGTACATCAGTTTTCCCCTGTCAGTATCATTCCACCAATGCTCCATACTCATTCATACATTTACCATCAACGCTGTATAATGTTTTTCCACAAGTACTTCAGTTCTCCCCTGTCCGAATATTCCACCAATGCCCCATACTCATTCTTACATCTACAACCAACGCTGTATAATGTTTCTGTCACAGTACTTCAATTTCTCCTGTCAGTATCATTCCACCAATGCTCCATACTCATTCATACATCTACCACCAACGCTGTATATTGTTTCTCTCCCAGTACTTCAGTTTTCCCCTGTCAGTATCATTCCACCAATGCTCAACACTCATTCATACATTACCACGAACGCTGCATAATGTTTCTCTCACCGTACTTCAGTTTCCCCTGTCATATCATTCCACCAATGCTCCACACTCATTCATCATCTACCACCAACGCTGTATAATGTTTTTCTCCCAGTACTTCAGTTTCCCCTGTCAGTATCATTCCACCAATGCTCCACACTCATTCATCCATCTACCACCAACGCTATATAATGTTTTTCTCCCAGTACTCAGTTTCCCTTGTCAGTATCATTCCACCAATGCTCCACACTCATTCATACATCTACCACCAACGCTGTATAATTTTTCTCTCACAGTACTTCAGTTTTCCCTGTCAATATCATTCCACCAAACCTCCACACCCATTCATTCATCTACCACCGATGCTGTATAATGCTTTTCTCCCAGTACTTCAGTTTTCCCCTGTCAGTATCATTCCACCAATGCTCCACACTCATTCATCCATCGACCACCAACGCTGTATAATATTTCTCTCACAGTACTTCAGTTTCCCTGTCAGTATCATTCCACCAAGCTCCATACTCATTCATCCATCTACCACCAACGCTGTATAATGTTTTTCTCCCAGTACTTCAGTTTTCCCCTGTCAGTATCGTTCCACCAAAGCTCCATACTCATTCATCCATCTACCACAAACGCTGTATAATGTTTCTCTCCCTGTACTTCAGTTCTCCCTGTCAGTATCATTCCACCAATGCTCCATACTCATTCATTTATCTACCATCAACGCTGCATAATGTTTCTCTCCCATTACTTCGGCTTTCCCCTGTCAGTATCATTCCCGCAATGCTCCATACTCATTCATACATCTACCACCAACGCTGTATAATCTTTCTGTCCCATTACTTTAGTTTCCCTGTCAGTATCATTCCACCAATGCTCCATACTCATTCATACATCTACCACCAACGCTGTATAATGTTTCTCTCCCAGTACATCAGTTTTTCCCTGTCAGTATCATTCCACCAATGCTCCATACTCATTCATACATTTACCATCAACGCTGTATAATGTTTTTCTCCCAGTACTTCAGTTTTCCCCTGTTCTGAATTATTCCACCAATGCCCCATACTATTCTTACATCTACAACCAACGCTGTATAATTTTCTGTCACAGTACTTCACTTTTCTCCTGTCAGTATCATTCCACCAATGCTCCATACTCATTCATACATCTACCACCAACGCTGTATAATGTTTCTCTCCCAGTACTTCAGTTTTCCCTGTCAGTATCATTCCACCAATGCTCTTTTCTCATTCATACATCTACCACCAACTCTGTATAATGTTTTTCTCCCCGTACTTCAGTTCACCTGTCAGTATCATTCCACCAATGCCCCCAACTCATTCATACATCTACCACCAACGCTGTATAATGTTTTTTCTCCCAGCACTTCAGTTCTCCCTGTCAGAATTATTCCACCAATGCCCCATACACATTCATACATCTACCACCAACGCTGTATAATATTTTTCTCCCAGTACTTCATATTTCCCATGTCAGTATCATTCCACCAATGCTCCACACTCATTCATCCATCTACCACCAACGCTGCATAATGTTTCTCTCCCAGTACTTCAGTTTTCCCCTGTCAGTATCATTCCACCAATGCTCCACACTCATTCATACATCTACCACCAACGCTGCATAATGTTTTCTCTCACCAGTACTTCAGTTTCCCCTGTCAGTATCATTCCACCAATGCTCCACACTCATTCATCCATCTACCACCAACGCTGTATAATGTTTTTCTCCCAGTACTTCAGTTTCCCTGTCAGTATCATTCCACAATGCTCCACACTCATTCATCCATCTACCACCAACCTATATAATGTTTTTCTCCCAGTACTTCAGTTTCCCTTGTCAGTATCATTCCCGAATGCTACACACTCATTCATACATCTACCACCAAGCTGTATAATTTTTCTCTCACAGTACTTCAGTTTTCCCTGTCAATATCATTCCACCAAACCTCCACACCCATTCATCATCACATCCGATGCTGTATAATGCTTTTCTCCCAGTACTTCAGTTTTCCCCTGTCAGTATCATTCCACCAATGCCCCACACTCATTCATCCATCGACCTCCAACGCTGTATAATGTTTCTTCTCACAGTACTTCAGTTTCCCCTGTCAATATCATTCCACCAATCTCCATACTCATTCATCCAATTTACCACCAACGCTGTATAATGTTTTTCTCTCCAGTCCTTCAGATTGTCCCTGTCAATATCGTTTCCACCAAAGCTCCATACCCCATTCATTCATTACCACGATGCTGAATAATGCTTTTCTCCCAGTACTTCAGATTTCCCTGTCAGTATCATTCCACCAATGCCCCACACTCATTCATCCATCGACCTCCAACGCTGTATAATGTTTCTCTCACTGTACTTCAGTTTCCCCTGTCAATATCATTCCACCAAAGCTCCATACTCATTCATCCATTTACCACCAACGCTGTATAATGTTTTTTCCAGTCCTTCAGTTGTCCCTGTCAATATCGTTCCACCAAAGCTCATACTCATTCGTCCATCTACACCAACGCTGTATAATGTTTTTCCCAGTACTTCAGTTTTCCCTGTCAGTATCATTCACCAAAGCTCATACTCTTCATCCATCTACACCAACGCTGTATAATGTTTTTCTCCAGTACTTCAGTTTTCCCTGTCAGTATCATTCCACCAATGCTCCACACTCATTCATACATCTACCACCAACGCTGTATAATGTTTTTCTCCAGTTCTTCAGTTGTCCCTGTCAGTATCATTCCACCAATGCTCCACACTCATTCATACATTACACCAACGCTTTATAATGTTTTTCTACCAGTCCTTCAGTTGTCCCTGTAAGTATCGTTCCACCAAATCTCCATACTCATTCATCCATCTACCACCAACGCTGTATAATGTTTTTCTCCAGTACTTCAGTTTTCCCCTGTCAGTATCGTTCCACCAAAGCTCCATACTCATTCATCCATCTACACAAACGTGTATAATGTTTCTCTCCCTGTACTTCAGTTCTCCTGTCAGTATCATTCCACCAATGCTCCATACTCATTCATTTATCTACATCAACGTGCATATGTTTCTCTCCCATTACTTCGGCTTTCCCTGTCAGTATCATTCCCGCAATGCTCATACTCATTCATACATCTACCACCAACGCTGTATAATCTTTCTGTCCATTACTTTAGTTTCCCTGTCAGTATCATTCCACAATGCTCCATACTCATTCATACATCTACCACCAACGCTGTATAATGTTCTCTCCCAGTACATCAGTTTTTCCCTGTCAGTATCATTCCACCAATGCTCCATACTCTTCATACATTTACCATCAACGCTGTATAATGTTTTTTCCCAGTACTTCAGTTTTCCCTTTCTGAATTATTCACACCAATGCCCCATACTCATTCTTACATCTACAACCAACGCTGTATAATGTTTCTGTCAGAGTACTTCACTTTTCTCCTGTCAGTATCATTCCACCAATGCTCCTTACTCATTCATACATCTACCACCAACGCTGTATAATGTTTCTCTCCCAGTACTTCAGTTTTCCCCTGTCAGTATCATTCCACCAATGCTCTTTTTCTCATTCATACATCTACCACCAACTCTGTATAATGTTTTTCTCCCCGTACTTCAGGTTCACCTGTCAGTATCATTCCACTAATGCCCCACATCATTCATACTTCTACCACCAACGCTGTATAATGTTTTTCTTCCAGCACTTCAGTTCTCCCCTGTCAGAATTATTCCACCAATGCCCCATACACATTCATACATCTACCACCAACGCTGTATAATATTTTTCTCCCAGTACTTCATATTTCCCATGTCAGTATCATTCCACCAATGCTCCACACTCATTTCATCCATCTACCACCAACGCTGCATAATGTTTCTTCCCAGTACTTCAGTTTTCCCCTGTCAGTATCATTCCACCAATGCTCCACACTCATTCATACATCTACCACGAACGCTGCATAATGTTTCTCTCACCGTACTTCAGTTTCCCCTGTCAATATCATTTCCACCAATGCTCCACACTCATTCATCCATCTACCACCAACGCTGTATAATGTTTTTCTCCGTACTTCAGTTTTCCCCTGTCAGTATCATTCCACCAATGCTCCACACTCATTATCCATCTACCACCAACGCTATATAATGTTTTTCTCCCATGTACTTCAGTTTCCCTTGTCAGTATCATTCCACGAATGCTACACATCATTCATACATCTACCACCAACGCTGTATAATTTTTCTCTCACAGTACTTCAGTTTTCCCTGTCAATATCATTCCACCAAACCTCCACACCCATTCATTCATCTACAACCGATGCTGTATAATGCTTTTCTCCCAGTACTTCAGTTTTCCCCTGTCAGTATCATTCCACCAATGCCCCACACTCATTCATCCATCGACCTCCAACGCTGTATAATGTTTCTCTCACAGTACTTCAGTTTCCCCTGTCAATATCATTCCACCAAATCTCCATACTCATTCATCAATTTACCACCAACGCTGTATAATGTTTTTCTCCCAGTCCTTCAGTTGTCCCCTCTCAATATCGTTCCACCAAAGCTCCATACTCATTCGTCCATCTACCACCAACGCTGTATATTTTTTCTCTCACAGTACTTCAGTTTTCCCTGTCAATATCATTTCACCAAACCTCCACACCCATTCATTCATCTACCACCGATGCTGAATAATGCTTTTCTCCCAGTACTTCAGATTTCCCCTGTCAGTATCATTCCACCAATGCCCCCCACTCATTCATCCATCGACCTCCAACGCTGTATAATGTTTCTCTCACTGTACTTCAGTTTCCCCTGTCAATATCATTCCACCAAAGCTCCATACTCATTCATCCAATTACCACCAACGCTGTATAATGTTTTTCTCCCAGTCCTTCAGTTGTCCCCTGTCAATATCGTTCCACCAAAGCTCCATACTCATTCGTCCATCTACCACCAACGCTGTATAATGTTTTTCTCCCAGTACTTCAGTTTTCCTCTGTCAGTATCATTCCACCAAAGCTCCATACTCATTCATCCATCTACCACCAACGCTGTATAATGTTTTTCTCCCAGTACTTAAGTTTTCCCCTGTCAGTATCATTCCACCAATGCTCCACACTCATTCATACATCTACCACCAACGCTGTATAATGTTTTTCTCCCAGTTCTTCAGTTGTCCCCTGTCAGTATCATTCCACCAATGCTCCACACTCATTCATACATTTACCACCAACGCTTTATAATGGTTTTCTACCAGTCCTTCAGTTGTCCCCTGTCAGTATCGTTCCACCAAATCTCCACACTCATTCATACATCTACCACCAACGCTGTATAATGTTTTTCTCCCAGTACTTCAGTTTTCCCCTGTCAGTATCATTCCACCAAAACTCCATACTCATTCATCCATCCATCTACCACCAACGCTGTATAAAGTTTTTCTCCCATTACTTCAGTTTTCCCCTGTCAGTATCATTCCACCAAATCTCCATACTAATTCATCCATCTACCACCAACGCTGTATAATATTTTTCTCCCAGTACTTCAGTTTCCCCTGTCAGTATCATTCCACCAAAGCTCCATACTCATTCATACATGTACCACCAACGCTGTATAATGTTTTTCTCCCAGTACTTCAGTTTCCCCTCTCAGTATCATTCCGCCAAATCTCCATACTCATTCATCTATCTACCACCAACGTTGTAATAATGTTTTTCTCCCAGTACATCAGTTTTCCCCTGTCACTATCATTCCACCAAATCTCCATACTAATTCATCCATCTACCACCAACGCTGTATAATATTTTTCTCCCAGTACTTCAGTTTCCCCTGTCAGTATCATTCCACCAAAGCTCCATACTCATTCATACATGTACCACCAACGCTGTATAATGTTTTTCTCCCAGTACTTCAGTTTCCCCTGTCAGTATCATTCCAACAAAGCTCCATACTCATTCATGCATGTACCACCAACGCTGTATAATAGTTCTCTCCCAGTACTTCAGTTTCCCCTGTCAGTATCATTCCACCAATGCTCCATACTCATTCATACATCTACCACCAACACTGTATAATGATTCTCTCCCAGTTCTTCAGTTTCCCCTGTCAGTATCATTCCACCAATGCTCCATTCTCATTTATACATCTACCACCAACGCTGTATATTGTTTCTCTCCCAGTACTTCAGTTTCCCTGTCAGTATCATTTCACCAATGCTCCATACTCATTCATACATCTACCACCAACGCTATATAATGTATCTCTCCCAGTACTTCTGTTTCCCCTGTCAGTATCATTCCACCAATTCTCCACACTCATTCATACATCTACCACCAAAGCTGTATAATGTTTCTCTCCCAGTACTTCAGTTTCCCCTGTCAGTATCATTCCACCAATGCTCCACACTCATTCTTTCATCTACCACCGATGCTGTATAATGCATAACTTCACCCTGTATAATGGAACGTGCCCTCACGTCAGTTACTCAGATGTGAATTTGGAAGCAATCTCTTCAGCCTTAAAGTTGGACGCAGCAAGTTTCTCCCTAACATTGGCCTTAACTTGTGTCACTGCAGTGTGCTAAACCCCTAAAACTTCTGTCCGATAAACTAAAGACTTGTAACACATACTTGTGTGTTTAAAAAAATACAAAGAAATAAGTTTTAAGGTTCAATATTTAAGAAGCACTCCCTAACCACACACGTCACATCCGCCATATCTTACCGCTCCCTTCAAGCTTACTTTACTTAACAAGATAAGATAATATTCTGTTCCGTTGTACAGCCACGGTGACAAAACGTCTTTACATACGTGTCTTTATGTAGAAGTTTTATGTTTATGGATTTTACGTATAAACTGTTTATTTGACATTATGAGTACTTGTGACGGGATTGAGATGTGAACGTGAGCGGTTGTTAGTTGTAATTTTGATGTTGTATGTTTCTGCTTTCTTACGCACAGCCTGATGATGGCAGACTTAAAGTCGAAACGTGTACATGTAGCTGTGTGTTATACATGTAGCTGTGTGTTATACATGTAGATGTGTGTTATACATGTAGCTGTGTGTTATACATGTAGCTGTGTGTTATACATGTATCTGTGTGTTATACATGTAGCTGTGTTTTATACATGTAGCTGTGTGTTATACATGTAGCTGTGTTTTATACATGTAGCTGTGTGTTATACATGTAGCTGTGTGTTATACATGTAGCTGTGTGTTATACATGTAGCTGTGTGTTATACATGTAGCTGTGTGTTATACATGTAGCGTGTGTTATACATGTAGCTGTGTGTTATACATGTAGCTGTGTGTTATACATGTAGCTGTGTGTTATACATGTACTGTATGTGTTATACATGTATCTGTGTGTTATACATGTAGCTGTGTGTTATACATGTAGCTGTGTGTTATACATGTAGCTGTGTGTTATACTGTAGCTGTGTGTTATACATGTAGCTGTGTGTTATACATGTAGCTGTGTGTTATACATGTAGCTGTGTGTTATACATGTAGCTGTGTGTTATACATGTAGCTGTGTGTTATACATGTAGCTGTGTGTTATACATGTAGCTGTGTGTTATACATGTAGCTGTGTGTTATACATGTAGCTGTGTGTTATAATGTAGCTGTGTGTTATACATGTACTGTGTGTTATACATGTACTGTGTGTTATACTACTGTGTGTTTATACTGTTGTTCTGTAGTGTGGTATACTGTAGCTGTGTGTTATACTGTAGCTGTGTGTTTCATTAGCTGTGTATACATGTTGGTTAACTGTGTTGTTTATAATGTGCTGTTGTTATACTGTAGCTGTGTGTTTACATGTAGCTGTGTGTTATTCTGTATTCTGTGTGTTAACATGTAGCTGTGTGTTATAATGTGCTGTGTGTATATGTTTCTGTGTGTTTACATGTAGCTGTGTTATACATTGCTGTGTGTTATACATGTAGCTTGTTTATACATGTAGCTGTGTTATACATAGCTGTGTTTATACAGTACTGTGTGTTATACATTAGTGTGTTAACATTTGGCGTGTGTATCATGTACGGTGTATACATGTGCGTGTGTATACTGTAGCGTGTGTTTACCCATGTAGCGTGTGTACACATGTAGCGTGTGTATACTTACGTGTGTATACTGTAGCTGTGTGTCATATGTGGCTGTTGTTTACATGAGCTGTGTGTTATATGTAGCTGTGTGGTTTACATGTACTGTGTTTAATGTAGTGTGTGTTATACTGTAGCGGTTTATACATGTACTGTTTTATACATGTAGCTGTGTTAACAAGCTGGTTAATGTTTTTGTATACATTCTGTGTGTTAACATGTACTTGTTTTACAGTCTTGTTATAATGACATTACTTCGTGTATAATGAACGTGTGTATACTGAGCTGTGATACATCTGTTGTTAAATGAGCCGTTTTCAATGGTTACTTTGTGTATCAGTGTGTAACAACTTGTTACATTAGCTTGTAACTACTGTGTGTTTAATGATGTTTTTCATTATGGTTAACAGTAGCTTTGTTCAGTACTTTATACAAGTTGTTAAATTAGTTGTTTACATACTGGTTTACATGTTTGTGGTTATTAGTTTTGGTTTACGTACTGTTTATACATGTACTGTGGTTAATGTAGCTTGTGTTTAATTTGTGTGTTATGTCTGTTTTTACAAGCGTGTGTATACTTAGTGGTTTACATGTAGCTGTGTGTTATACATGTAGCTGTGTGTTATACATGTAGTGTGTTTAACTGTAGCGTGTGTATACATGTAGCTGTGTGTTATACATGTACTGTGTGTTATACATGTAGCTGTGTTTATACAGTAGCTGTGTGTTATACATGTAGCTGTGTTATACATGTAGCTGTGTGTTATACATGTAGCTGTGTGTTATACATGTACTGTGTGTTATACTGTAGCTGTGTGTTATACATTACTGTGTGTTATACAGTACTGTTGTTACATGTATCTGTGTATACATGACTGTGTGTTATACATGTACTGTGTTTATACTGTAGCTGTGTGTTATACTGTAGCTGTGTGTTATACTGTACGTGTGTATAGTAGCTGTGTGTTATATGTAGCTGTGTGTTATACTGTAGCTGTGTGTTATACATGTAGCTGTGTGTTATACATGTAGCTGTGTGTTATACATGTAGCTGTGTTATCATGTACTGGTGTTATACATGTAGCTGTGTTTATACATGTACTGTGTGTTACATGATCTGTGTGTTAACATGTATCTGTGTTTACATTACGTGTGTTATACATGTACTGTGTGTTATACATGTAGCTGGTGTTATACATGTAGCTGTGTGTTATACATGTAGCTGTGTGTTTTTATGTATTGCTGTGTGTTATACATGTAGCTGTGTGTTATACATGTAGCTGTGTGTTATACATGTACTGTGTGTTAACATTAGCTGTGTGTTACATGTAGCTGTGTTATACTGTACTGTGTGTTTACATGTACTGTGTGTTATAATGTGCTGTGTGTTATACATGTAGCTGTGTGTTATAATGTAGCTTGTGTTATACATGTAGCTGTGTTTATACATGTAGCTGTGTGTATACATGTAGCTGTTTATACATGTAGCTGTGTTTATACATGTAGCTGTGTTTATACATGTAGCTGTGTGTTATACATTAGCTGTGTGTTAACATGGCTGTGTGTTATACATGTACTGTGTTTAATGTAGCTGTGTTATACATGTAGCGTGTGTTATACATGTAGCGTTGTTAACATGTAGCGTGTGTAACATGTAGCTTATGTGTGTTATACATGTACTGTGTGTATACTGTAGCTGTGTGTACATGTAGCTGTGTGTTATACATGTACTGTGTGTTATACATGTACTGTGTGTTATACATGTAGCTGTGTTATACATGTAGCTGTGTGTTATACATGTAGCTGTGTGTTATACATGTAGCTGTGTGTTATACATGTAGCTGTGTGTTATACATGTAGCTGTGTGTTATACATGTAGCTGTGTGTTATACATGTAGCGTGTGTGTTATACATGTAGCTGTGTGTTATATATGTAGCTGTGTGTTATACATGTAGCTGTGTTTGTTATACATGTAGCTGTGTGTTATACATGTAGCTGTGTGTTATACATGTAGCTGTGTGTTATACATGTAGCTGTGTGTTATACATGTAGCTGTGTGTTATACATGTAGCTGTGTGTTACATATGTAGCTGTGTGTTATACATGTAGCTGTGTGTTATACATGTATCTGTGTGTTATACTTGTAGCTGTGTGTTATACATGTAGCTGTGTGTTATACATGTAGCTGTGTGTTATACTTGTAGCTGTGTGTTATACATGTAGCTGTGTGTTATACATGTAGCTGTGTGTTATACATGTAGCTGTGTGTTATACATGTAGTTGTGTGTTATACATGTAGCTGTGTTATACATGTAGCTGTGTGTTATACAACCAAACTCTAAATTGTGTTCAGCTGATATAACAGTTGGCTTTATTGTTCTAACTAAACTGTGTCTTCACTGATAAAACATAACCGCAATTAGATTTTTGAATCAAGCCGGACGAGCGGTAGAACTGTGTCTACGGGATTGAAACTGTGTCTACGGGATTGAAACTGTGTCTACGTGGCTGCGAGCACGTCGCTAGTGTTGACACAGAAATACAGGCGAACGGAAACTGCTAAACGAAATTAATTACGGCCACTAGAAGGAAATATAAATGATAAACTGTGGGCAATTCTTTCCAATTTGACCTCCTGCAATATATGGCCAAATGACTACGGCGGACGGTTTGACAGGTTAACATAGCGGTTAACTGTAGGAAAGCTGTACACTGTCTTTGTGGTCCGATCGTCAGAGCGATTACTATAAAGAAAATACTAACTAGCTACATGGGAAAATATTGCTTGCTGAGAAGCTGACAGTTCGTCAGCTAGTCGAGACATTCCCTGCGTTTTATGTAACCCGCAGGTTCATTGCCGCATTCACAAAATCCCGCTCCCTCACCCAATCCTGAACCAGAACAGTCCAGTACATGACAACACATCGCACGTCTTGAAGGCCCATTTTATTCATATGCTTCCATCTACGCCTGATCTTTCAAGTGGTCGTTTGTATCAGGTTTCCTCACCAAAACTCTGTAAGCAACTATCCTCTCCCCCCTACGTGCCAAATGCCACGCCCATCTCATTTGTGTTGATTTCACTATCTGAATAGTTGTAGTGAGCATACAGATCGTAAAGCTGCTTACAAATAGACACTTACCGCTGGTCGTTGCTGCTTTTGTCGTACGTGCAACTACGTGCATGTACCACGTCCACTCCTTACGTGCCGCACGTACGAACTGTGCTACACGCAGCACACAGACTCACAATGTACGATACGTGTTGTGGCGATCCTCGATATATTTCGACATGTCTGTTATCTTTGGATTGATAAATTTTATTGACATAGAGAGGGCAGTATAGTTTGTACTGTGCATACTGTGCATACTGCGCACACTGCATACTGTGCACACTGTGCATACTGCGCACACTGCATACTGTGCACACTGTGCATACTGCGCACACTGCATATTGTGCACACTGTGCATACTGCGCACATTGCATACTACGCACACTGTACATACTGCGCACACTTACATACTACGCACACTGTGCATACTGTACACACTGTGCATACTGCGCACACTGCATACTGCGCACACTGTTCATACTGCGCACACTGTTAATACTGTGAATACTGCGCACACTGCATACTGCGCACACTGTACATACTCCGCACACTGTACATACTGCGCACACTTACATACTACGCACACTGTGCATACTGCGCATACTGCATACTGCGCACACTGTACATACTGCGCACACTGTACATACTGTGAATACTGCGCACACTGCATACTGCGCACACTGTACATACTGCGCACACTTACATACTACGCACACTGTTGCGAAGGTTGTCAGTCGGGTTGCGAAGGTTGTTGTGGGTAGACGTGTTTGTGGTGAGCTCCTGAGTAAGAACAGACTATGGGTTGCTACCTGGAAGACTACCGGGCGAGAGTGGGTACCTGGGCCGGGAGGTACACGTGGCGTGGCGTGCCTAAGCGTGGTGACGCTAACCGAGATACTGGACATTGCTTGGGATTGACGATGCTGAGTTAAATGGTTTTAGCTATTTTATTAGTGATTGGTGGAGTGGAACGAAATCCCGGTCCTGTTGTGGAAGGAGGTAACACTGTGCAACTTTTATGTACTGGTTGTGGCAGGAATCTAAGGTCGGGAATCCAATGTGAATTATGTGAACGCTGGTGTCATTACAGTTGTGGTAATGTGAAGGCTCAAGCGGCTGAGAGAGAGAAGTGGAGCTGTGATAAGTGTAGGACTGAAAGGATTATGTGGACGTTGGTATCACTATAGTTGTGGTAATGTGAAGGCTCAAGCGGCTGAGAGGGAGAAGTGGAGCTGTGATAAGTGTAGGACTGAAAGGATTATGTGGACGTTGGTATCACTATAGTTGTGGTAATGTGAAGGCTCAAGCGGCTGAGAGGGAGAAGTGGAGCTGTGATAAGTGTAGGACTGAAAGGATTATGTGGACGTTGGTATCACTATAGTTGTGGTAATGTGAAGGCTCAAGCGGCTGAGAGGGAGAAGTGGAGCTGTGATAAGTGTAGGACTGAAAGGATTATGTGGACGTTGGTATCACTATAGTTGTGGTAATGTGAAGGCTCAAGCGGCTGAGAGGGAGAAGTGGAGCTGTGATAAGTGTAGGACTGAAAGGATTATGTGGACGTTGGTATCACTATAGTTGTGGTAATGTGAAGGCTCAAGCGGCTGAGAGGGAGAAGTGGAGCTGTGATAAGTGTAGGACTGAAAGGATTATGTGGACGTTGGTATCACTATAGTTGTGGTAATGTGAAGGCTCAAGCGGCTGAGAGAGAGAAGTGGAGCTGTGATAAGTGTAGGACTGAAAGGATTATGTGGACGTTGGTATCACTATAGTTGTGGTAATGTGAAGGCTCAAGCGGCTGAGAGGGAGAAGTGGAGCTGTGATAAGTGTAGGACTGAAAGGATTATGTGGACGTTGGTATCACTATAGTTGTGGTAATGTGAAGGCTCAAGCGGCTGAGAGAGAGAAGTGGAGCTGTGATAAGTGTAGGACTGAAAGGATTATGTGGACGTTGGTATCACTATAGTTTGTGGTAATGTGAAGGCTCAAGCGGCTGAGAGAGAGAAGTGGAGCTGTGATAAGTGTAGGACTGAAAGGATTATGTGGACGTTGGTATCACTATAGTTGTGGTAATGTGAAGGCTCAAGCGGCTGAGAGGGAGAAGTGGAGCTGTGATAAGTGTAGGACTGAAAGGATTATGTGGACGTTGGTATCACTATAGTTGTGGTAATGTGAAGGCTCAAGCGGCTGAGAGAGAGAAGTGGAGCTGTGATAAGTGTAGGACTGAAAGGATTATGTGGACGTTGGTATCACTATAGTTGTGGTAATGTGAAGGCTCAAGCGGCTGAGAGAGAGAAGTGGAGCTGTGATAAGTGTAGGACTGAAAGGATTATGTGGACGTTGGTATCACTATAGTTGTGGTAATGTGAAGGCTCAAGCGGCTGAGAGGGAGAAGTGGAGCTGTGATAAGTGTAGGACTGAAAGGATTATGTGGACGTTGGTATCACTATAGTTGTGGTAATGTGAAGGCTCAAGCGGCTGAGAGGGAGAAGTGGAGCTGTGATAAGTGTAGGACTGAAAGGATTATGTGGACGTTGGTATCACTATAGTTGTGGTAATGTGAAGGCTCAAGCGGCTGAGAGGGAGAAGTGGAGCTGTGATAAGTGTAGGACTGAAAGGATGCGAATGTTGGAGGAAGAATTGCATAACGCTCTGCGACAAATTGATGAACTGAAGTCTAGGAACAGGAAGCTTGAAGAAAAGTTACTACTGGCTGGAGCTGGGAAGAGGGGCATAGTGCCGACTGAACAAAAGGCTGCAAAGTGCATGGTGGTGGGCGATTCAATGGTGCGTAATGTTGGAACAGAACATACAGATATGAAGGTGGAGTGTTTTCCGGGGATTAAAACTGAACAGCTACGCAGAGTGATAGAAAAGAGGGATCTAGGTTGTCCAGAAACTGTTATTATTCACGTAGGTACAAATGACTTGAAAACAACCGCGAAATCTGGATTTAGTAATGGGAGAAGTGTATACGCTTATGGCTAAGGTTAAGGATAAATGTCCGAACTGCAGACTTGTCCTGAGTGGAGTGCTGCGACGTAGAGATGTATCATGGCGGCGTATTGGTGCTCTTAATGATAGATTCGACTGGATAGCAAACGCCCTCGGAATTACATTTGTTGATCCGAACAGCTGGATACAGGATGGGGATTTTGCTGGAGATGGGCTGCATCTGAACGGAAGAGGAAAGAAACGACTGGGACAACTGTACGCTAGAATTAGTGGACTTGATGGCGGAGGATCTTCACGGAGGAAGGAATGACATACTTCGGTGGATGGAACTTGCAGAACGAGGACAACCAGGGAAACGCGGCAAACATCAATTGAAAAACAGAAGACTTTACATGAAGAAAGGGGACAGAGACGAATAAATGGGTGAGTAGGGAAACCGAAGCTAGGTCAGGGGTTGAATCTATAAGTACGGCATCTGCATATAGGGTTGAAGGTAAGTCGCTAGTGGTGCTACAGGTTAACTGTAGGAGTATCTATAATAAAGCCTTAGAATTCTGGAATTTAGTTGACACGTACAACCCTGATGTTGTTATAGGTACGGAGTCATGGCTTAAAGAAGACATTAGCAATGCTGAAGTTTTTAGGGCAGATTTTACAATTTTCAGAAGAGATAGGACAGCCCGTGGTGGTGGGGTTTTTATATGTGTTAAAAATTACATTGCCTGTACGGAGCTGTGGGTGGATGAGGATTTTGAGATGATCGCGGTGGAAGTGAAAGGAATGGATCCAAAATATTCGTGGGAAATTATAGGTATATACAGAGCTCGTAATGAGGATATTTTGGCGATTGAAAGACTAGCAGCCCGTACCTTACTTACGCGAAACTCAACGAAGAGATGCATTATAGGAGGAGATTTGAACTTACCTCAAGCGAATTGGAAAGGGGATGCAGGGAAAACAAGCGGTATTCAGGCGTTCGTAAACAAATTAGTATGGGAAAATGGTTATACTCAGGTAGTAAGTGGCCCGACGAGAGGTGACGCGCTGTTGGACATCTACCTCCTCAGACCTGATAATACGCTTAACTCTTGTAACATTGTACACGGAATCAGCGACCATAGCGGGGTTTTATTGGAAGTAGAATGGGATGAAAATTGTCGGGAGACAAAAATTGAAAGGATAGTCCCGGTGTACCATAAAACAGATGTATTAGGTTTGCAAACCTTTCTTCGGGAAAAGTTTAGCTTATGGGCTGGAAATGGTAGTAGCGTGGAGGAGATATGGAAAAGCTATAAGGAAATAGTCTTTGAGGGTATAGAACGTTTTGTACCACATAAAATTCTGAGTAAAAATCCGGATCCGGAATATTATACGAAGGAAGTAAAACGACTTAAGGTAAAGGTGAGGAGAGTTTACAATAAGCGAAAATTTGGAGGGCATTACCAAGCAGAGCTGAAACGTTTATCCAAAGAGTTACTGATAGCAAAAAAGAAGGCTCAGGAGACATTCTTAAGTTCGGTCTTACAAAACGAAGGTAAATGCTGGGCAGAGTTTTATAAGTATGTTAAAAGACGTAAAGGTAATAGAGAAAATATTCCTGCGATCAAGGGCATTAATGGAAATCTCATCACCGAACCAATAGAAAAGGCCAACTCCCTAAACTCTTATTATGCGTCTGTATTCAGATGCGAACGAAATACCCCGCAGATCCAATCAACGGATTCAGGAAAACCATTCACCATTAGTATCAACATTTTACGGAAACGACTATCAGCAATCGGGAGAAATAAATCCGTCGGACCAGATGGCATTCCTGGGGAAATTTTAAAGTTAGGTGAGGAAGCCATGATTCCGTATCTCGCGAGATTGCTGGATATAACGATGAACAACAATTCTATCCCAGGGGACTGGAAAAAAGCTATAGTGGTTCCTATTTATAAAGGGGGAGATCGATCGGTAGTGGGAAACTATAGACCGGTCAGTTTAACCTGAGTAGTTTGCAAACAAATGGAGCACGTTATAGCAGGGTATCTAAGGCAAGTCTGGGAAATGAGTGAGTGGTTATATGAGGGTCAGCATGGATTTAGACCAGGGTACTCATGCGAAAGTCAAGTAGTCACAGTTTGTCAAGATATTGCTGATTCACTGGACGAGGGAGTCAGAACTGACGCGATTATAATAGATTTTTCAAAGGCTTTTGATTTAGTCCCACATGATAGGCTGCTTACAAAAATTGCGGAAACCGGAGTGGACTTGAGGGTAGTGGTATGGATAAACGAATTTCTCTTAGGACGTTCGCAAAGAGTTAGAGTAGACGGACAACTATCTGAGGAAGTCAGAGTAACGTCGGGAGTGCCGCAAGGGAGCGTATTAGGTCCGTTGCTGTTCTCGCTTATGTTAATGATATTTGGAAAAACATTGAATCAAATATACGGCTTTTCGCTGATGATTGTATAATATACAGGAGGATAATCGATAGTAGTGACATTGAAAATTTGCAGACAGAGAAGGCCAGGTAAGCGCTTTCAATCGCGTGCAAAAGAGAGCGGCAAAATTTGCAAATAATACAAATGAATCGGGTTGGGAAACATTGACACAGCGTAGAGCGATAGCCCGAATATGCGCCCTTTTCAAAGCATACACCGGGGGACGGGCTTGGAAAACGATAGGGGATAGACTGCTAAAACCATGCTACCTGGGTAGGGACGATCATAGTCGGAAAATTAGGATTAGGAAACAAAGAACAGATGTAGGTAAATATTCCTTTGTAAATAGGACCATAAAAAGCTGGAACCAATTACCTCCAAGCGTACTAGCGACTTTCCCCTGTAAATTAAGCACTTTTAGAAAAAGGGTCAAGAAAGTCATTACAAGCTAAGGGTTTTTAAGTGAGGATTAAATAAGAATAAGGGATGTGAAGTGAAGGGGGTGAAGTGATGTGAAGTGAAGTGCTTTGGTTTCAAAGTGAAGTGAAGTGAATTAAGTTCTTGGGAGATATAATTATCATGTACTTTGGTCTGACTTTATACTGAGGATATTCTAACGCACTGAAATTAACTAATGTGTGGGTGCTTTTTGTAATGTGCGTGTGTGTTTTTTTCTTGTATTGTGTATAGGTGTTTTTGTAAGGTGTGGATGTTTTTGTAAGGTGTGGATGTTTTTGTAAGGTGTGGATGTTTTTGTAAGGTGTGGATGTTTTTGTAAGGTGTGGATGTTTTGTAATGTGTGTATGGTGTTCTAATATGTGTACTAGTATTTACTGTATGTATTTTGTTTTGTATGTGTATGGGTGTTTTTGTAAGGTGTGGATGTATTTGTAAGGTATGGTGTTCTAATATGTGTACTTGTATTTACTGTATGTATTTTGTTTTGTATGTGTATGGGTGTTTTTGTAAGGTGTGGATGTATTTGTAAGGTATGGATGTTTTTGTCAGGTGTGGATGCTTTTGTAAGGAGTGGATGCTTTTGTAAGGTGTGGATGTTTTTGTAATGTATGTACGGTGTTCTAATGTGTGTACTTGTATTTACTGTATGTATTTTTTTTTTGTATGTGTATGGGTGTTTTTGTAAGGTGTGGATGTATTTGTAAGGTGTGGATGTTTTTGTAAGGTGTGGATGTTTTTGTAAGGAGTGGATGCTTTTGTAAGGTGTGGATGTTTTTGTAATGTGTGTACGGTTTTCTAATGTGTGTACTTGTATTTACTGTATGTATTTTTTTTTGTATGTGTATGGGTGTTTCTGTAAGGTGTGGATGTATTTGTAAGTTGTGGTTGTTTTTGTAAGGTATGGATGCTTTTTGAAGGTGTGGATGTTTTTGCAATGTGTGTACGATGTTCTAATGTATGTACTTGTATTTACTGTATGTATTTTGTTTTGTAATTGTGTATAGTTTGTTTTGTATTGTTACTTTTATGTATATTATATGTCCATTTGTATTGTGTGTACTAGTGTAAGGACTACTGCCACCGGGTGAAAACATTTGTATTGTGTGTACTAGTGTAAGGACTACTGCCACCGGGTGAAAACATTTGTATTGTGTGTGTACTAGTGTAAGGACTACTGCCACCGGGTGAAAACATTTGTATTGTGTGAACTAGTGTAAGGACTACTGCCACCGGGTGAAAACATCTGTATTGTGTGTACTAGTGTAAGGACTACTGCCACCGGGTGAAAACATTTGTATTGTGTGTACTAGTGTAAGGACTACTGCCACCGGGTGAAAACATTTGTATTGTGTGTACTAGTGTAAGGACTACTGCCACCGGGTGAAAACATTTGTATTGTGTGAACTAGTGTAAGGACTACTGCCACCGGGTGAAAACATCTGTATTGTGTGTACTAGTGTAAGGACTACTGCCACCGGGTGAAAACATCTGTATTGTGTGTACTAGTGTAAGGACTACTGCCACCGGGTGAAAACATTTGTATTGTGTGTACTAGTGTAAGGACTACTGCCACCGGGTGAAAACATCTGTATTGTGTGTACTAGTGTAAGGACTACTGCCACCGGGTGAAAACATTTGTATTGTGTGTACTAGTGTAAGGACTACTGCCACCGGGTGAAAACATTTGTATTGTGTGTACTAGTGTAAGGACTACTGCCACCGGGTGAAAACATTTGTATTGTGTGTACTAGTGTAAGGACTACTGCCACCGGGTGAAAACCCAATTGCAGTAAATAATAATAATAATAATAATACTGTACACACTGTACATACTGCGCACACTGTGCATACTGTGCATACTGCACACACTGTGCATACTGCGCACACTGCATCCTGCGCACACTGTACATACTGCGCACACTTACATACTACGCACACTGTGCATACTGCGCACACTGCATACTGCGCACACTGTACATACTGCGCACACTGTACATACTGCGCACACTTACATACTACGCACACTGTGCATACTGTACACACTGTGCATACTGCGCACACTGCATACTGCGCACACTGTACATACTGCGCACACTGTACATACTGCGCACACTTACATACTACGCACACTGTGCATACTGTACACACTGTGCATACTGCGCACACTGTACATACTGCGCACACTGTACATACTGCGCACACTGTGCATACTGCACACACTGTGCATACTGCGCACACTGTGCATACTGCGCACACTGTACATACTGCGCACACTTACATACTACGCACAATGTACATACTGCGCACACTGTACATACTGCGCACACTTACATACTACGCACACTGTGCATACTGTGCATACTATACACACTGTGCACACTGCATACTGCGCACACTGTACATACTGCGCACGCTGTGCATACTGTACACACTGTGCATACTGCGCACACTGCATACTGCGCATACTGTACATACTGCGCACACTGTACATACTGCGCACACTTACATACTACGCACACTGTGCATACTGTACACACTGTGCATACTGCGCACACTGCATACTGCGCACACTGTACATACTGCGCACACTGTACATACTGCGCATACTGTGAATACTGCGCACACTGTGCATACAGTGCTTTAGGAACAACTCTGTACTCAACTTACCAACAAACTACACAATTTATATCCAATTCGCTGACAAGTCCGTTCCCATGCTGACTATTACGTCATCATCAGCCCTGTTTAATTGTTTGCGTTTTGTTAGTCTTTTCGTTTTTATGACTTTTGACCTCGCTGCCAACTGTTGCACAAACACGCAACATATTACATATGTTGATATGTAAATTATTTCACTGTAATCATCAACTTGTACCTGGTAGATATGCACCTCGCTGTTTCCATTTTCAGGGTAGAAGATTCTGCCATGAGGATTGAGGCAGCAGGTTCCTCCGAAACTGCGGTAGATTTCTGAAGTTAATGGTACTGACTGAAACGTCTGTTGTGTACATTCAGGCTGTCCCAGCAGCCCTGACAGACCTGCACAGCGCCTCCTCTAATGGCGCTAAACCGGTGTGTATCTGCGACACTGAGTGCCTGAATCATTAACTAGTTTTCCAAAGTCGTTAGAACGAAAGGTGCGTCTTGACGCTGAGTGGAGTTGAGTTTGGGGGCTGTCATATTAATGAAGTCGCGTAGCGGGGCGACAGGACGTGATTACGACGACTGTATATTCATGGAGCGCTTGGCGTTAAGTTTCTGGAGAGGTCTTAAGGCTCAGTGTTATCTGACTGTACCACGTGACGGAACTCGTGTGATTCTAAAGCCGGTATTAGACGGCGCGTGGCTCGGCTTGTTTTACGTCATAACTGACGTCACTTACAAAGAATCGTATTCAATAGCGCCGTGTAACCGGCCTGGCGCGGCGCGGAGTGTGATTGGTGGAGCGAGGCTCGTTGGATCGCCTCAGAAGCGGTTTTCTCACGATCCTCAAAGGGACTCGGCGCGGGCAGCTTTAGCGGCTACACGGCGCTTGCAGTCTACGCGCCAAGCCAGTCTCGTCCAAGTCTCTCTACACTTAGGTCTGGTCTTTGTTTTCTGCTGTCGGGGTGCGCGAAGAGTGAAAGTTTCTGTCCCACAATTGGTACTGGCTAGAATGGAGAGGTCAAACGAGGACATTTTTAAGTTCATAGAACAACACGACTTTTTGCGCAAGCCGAGCCGAACCTACCCGAGCAAGGCCGCTTGTCTTTCTGTTCCGATCTGTTGGCCCAGCAAGTGACGTCACGTCACTGGACGAGCCACGCGCCATCTAATCCCGGCTTTACACTATACTCCATTAACCGGGTTGTGTTTGTAATAGAGAGGGAGTGTGTTTACTGTGAGTTGGGAACTGTATCTTGGTTGTATTATCTACAAGAATCCAGGATACAGGGTGTTGTTATGACGTTTCTAGTATTAAATAACGGAATATTTCAATAACTGTAGATTGTAACACAGTAATGTGTATTTCAGATCCATTTCAATATTATCCTCCCTTCTACAATAATTCTACGTCGCCGATGTTTTCCCTTCACATTTTCCCAAACATTGTTTTGTAATTTTTCTAATTTCTGCACTGCATTCTACATGTCCCGCCTGTTTATTTTCGCCTTGACTTTATGCCTATTAATATCTGGTGAGTAGTACGCATCATGAAGCTCCTCATTGTGCACTTTTCTCCATTCCCTGTCACTTCTTGCCCCCCCTGTCTATATGCTGCCCTCAACATGCTCCCTGGACATGACCAAGCTCCATACACAACAGCACGTAGACATTAGAAGTATATTTTATATTTACATATATATTTTTAAAAATATATTGACAAAGGAGAGCATTACGAGGCACCGTATGTACCCCCCGGTGTGAAAACAGAACTCTGCCTTGCCCGCTGATCCAAACAGCAGGAACTGCGTTCATCTCGTTTTTACGTTATCAAGTCGCTGTGTCCCGCGGGCCTGCATCGCGTTCCTATTTACAAGATCTGAACTTCGTTTGCGACTGCAGCGCTCCACTGTCTCGTGGGACACAGAAAAGTTACTAAACCGCGCTACTGCGTCTAGTGGACGGAAGTTAATTAGCTAAGTGCCAAGTGAAACCTTTAAAGGGATTAAGTTGTACGTAACTACCATGTCACTTAATACAGTTTTTCACTGAACATTTGTAGTTCAAGGAACACTGCTGTAAAAGTGTAAATACTGTAGTAGTAACTTACACTGCTGTTCAGATAAGGTAATGGAATGACAGAATGCTCGCCTTTACTGTGTAACTGTTGAACACAAGAATGCTGGGACACAGGTGGTTGGTCGACGGACAGTCCGTGTGGGATTTGTGACGGACAAAGTGGCACTGTGACAGGTTTTTCTGTCAGTACTTCAGTTTTCCCCTGTCAGTATCATTCCACCAATGCTCCATACTCATTTATCTACCACCAACGCTGTATAATGTTTCTCTCCCAGTACTTCAGTTTCCCCTGTCAATATCATTCCACCAATGCTCCATACTCATTCATCCATCTACCACCAATGCTGTATAATGTATCTCTCCCTGTACTTCAGTTTTCCCTGTCAGTATCATTCCACCAATGCTCCATACTCATTCATTTATCTACCATCAACGCTGCATTATGTTTCTCTCCCATTACTTCAGTTTTCCCCTGTCAGTATCATTCCACCAATGATCTATACTCATTCATACATCTACCACCAACGCTGTATAATGTGTCTCTCCCAGTACTTCAGTTTTCCCCTGTCAGTATCATTCCACCAATGCTCCATACTCATCCATACATCTACAACCAACGCTGTATAATGTTTTTTCTCCCAGTACTTCAGTTTTCCCCTGTTAGTATCATTCCACAATGCACCATATCATTCATCCATCCCCACCAACTCTGCATAATGTCTTTCTCCCCGTACTTCAGTTTCCCCTGTCAGTTCATTCACCAATGCTCCATACCATTCATACATCTGCCACCAACGCTGTATAATGTTTCTGTCCCGTACTTCAGTTTTCCCCTGTCATCATTCCACCAAAGCTCCATACTCATTCATACATCTACCACCAACGCTGTATAATGTTCTCTCCCAGTACTTCAGTTTCCCCTGTCAGTATCATTCCACCAATGCTCCACACTCATTCATACATCTACCACCAACGCTGTATAATGTTTCTCTCCCAGTACTTCAGTTTCCCTGTCAGTATCATTCACCAATGCTCCACACTCATTCATACATCTACCACGCTGTATAATGTTTCCTCCCTACTCAGTTTCCTGTCAGTACATTCCACCAATGCTCCATCATTCATAATCTACACCAACGCTGTATAATGTTTCTGTCCCAGTACTTCAGTTTCCCTGTCATCATTCCACAAAGCTCCATACTCATTCATACATCTACCACCAACGCTGTATAATGTTTCTCTCCCAGTACTTCAGTTTTCCCCTGTCAGTATCATTCCACCAATGCTCCACACTCATTCATACATCTACCACCAACGCTGTATAATGTTTCTCTCCCAGTACTTCAGTTTCCCCTGTCAGTATCATTCCACCAATGCTCCACACTCATTCATACATCTACCACCAACGCTGTATAATGTTTCTCTCCCAGTACTTCAGTTTCCCCTGTCAGTATCATTCCACCAATGCTCCATACTCATTCATACATCTACCACCAACGCTGTATAATGTTTCTTCCCAGTACTTCAGTTTTCCCCTGTCATCATTCCACCAATGCTCCATACTCATTCATACATCTACCACCAACGCTGTATAATGTTTCTCTCCCAGTACTTCAGTTTCCCCTGTCAGTATCATTCCACCAATGCTCCATACTCATTCATACATCTACCACCAACGCTGTATAATGTTTCTCTCGCAGTACTTCAGTTTCCCCTGTCAGTATCATTCCACCAATGCTCCATACTCATTCATACATCTACCACCAACGCTGTATAATGCTTCTCTCGCAGTACTTCAGTTTTCCCTGTCAGTATCATTCCACCAATGCTCCATACTCATTCATACATCTACCACCAACGCTGTATAATGTTTCTCTCGCAGTACTTCAGTTTCCCCTGTCAGTATCATTCCACCAATGCTTCACACTCATTCATTCATCTACCACCAACGCTGTATAATGCATGAACTTCACCCTGTATAATGGAACTTGCCCTCACGTCAGTCACTTTTTGAATTTGGATCCAATATCTTCAGCCTTAAAGGTGGACACGGCAAGTTTCTCCCTAACATTGGCCTTAACTTGTGCCACTGCAGTGTGCTAAACCCCTACGACTTCTGTCCGATAAACTGAAGACTTGTAACACATACTTGTGTGTTTAAAGAAATACAAAGAAATAAGTTTTAAGGTTCAATGTTTAAAAAGCACTCCCTAACCACACACGTCACATCCGCCATATCTTACCGCTCCCTTCAAGCTTACTTTACTTAACAAGATAAGATAATATTTCGTTCCGTTGTACAGCCACGGTGACAAAACTTCTTTACATACGTGTCTTATGTAGAAGTTTTATGTTTATGGATTTTACGTATAAACTGTTTATTTGACATTATGAGTTTTTGTGACGGGATTGAGATGTGAACGTGAGCGGTTGTTAGTTGTAATTTTGTTGTTGTATGTTTCTGCTTTCTTATGCACAGCCTGATGATGGCTGAATTAAAGTCGAAACGTGTGCATGTAGCTGTGTGTTATACATGTAGCTGTGTGTTATACATGTAGCTGTGTGTTATACATGTAGCTGTGTGTTATATATGTAGCTGTGTGTTATACATGTAGGCTGTGTTTATACATGTAGCTGTGTGTTATACATGTAGCTGTGTGTTATACATGTAGCTGTGTGTTATACATGTAGCTGTGTGTTATACATGTAGCTGTGTGTTATACATGTAGCTGTGTGTTATACATGTAGCTGTGTGTTATACATGTAGCTGTGTGTTATACATGTAGCTGTGTGTTATACATGTAGCTGTGTGTTATACATGTAGCTGTGTGTTATACATGTAGCTGTGTGTTATACATGTAGCTGTGTGTTATACATGTAGCTGTGTGTTATACATGTAGCTGTGTGTTATACATGTAGCTGTGTGTTATACATGTAGCTGTGTGTTATACATGTAGCTGTGTGTTATACATGTAGCTGTGTGTTATACATGTAGCTGTGTGTTATACATGTAGCTGTGTGTTATACATGTAGCTGTGTGTTATACATGTAGCTGTGTTATACATGTAGCTGTGTGTTATACATGTAGCTGTGTGTTATACATATAGCTGTGTGTTATACATGTAGCTGTGTGTTATACATGTAGCTGTGGTGTGTTATACATGTAGCTGTGTGTTTACATGTAGCTGTGTGTTATACATGTAGCTGTGTGTTATACATGTAGCTGTGTGTTATACATGTAGCTGTGTGTTATACATGTAGCTGTGTGTTATACATGTAGCTGTGTGTTATACATGTAGCTGTGTGTTATACATGTAGCTGTGTTTTATACATGTAGCTGTGTGTTGTACATGTAGCTGTGTGTTATACATGTAGCTGTGTGTTATACATGTAGCTGTGTGTTATACATGTAGCTGTGTGTTATACATGTAGCTGTGTGTTATACATGTAGCTGTGTTTACAGTAGCTGTGTTATACAACCAAACTGTAAATTGTGTTCAGCTGATATAACAGTTGGTTTTATTGTTCTAACTAAACTGTATTTTCACTTATAAAACAGATCCGCAATTAGATTTGTGAATCAAGCCGGACGAGCGGTAGAACTGTGTCTACGTGCGGTAGAACTGAGTCTACGAGCGGTAGAACTGTGTCTACGAGCGGTAGAACTGTGTCTGCGTGGCTGCGAGCACGTCGCTAGTGTTGACACAGAAATACAGACGAACGGAAACTGTAAGCGAAATTAATTACGGCCACTAGAAGGAAATGTAAATGATAAACTGTGGGAAATTCTTTCCAACCTGACCTCCTGCAATATATGGCCAAATGACTACGGCGGACGCTTTGACAGGTTAACATAGCGGTTAACTGTAGGAAAGCTGTACACTGTCTTTGTGGTCCGATCGTCAGAGCGATTACTATAAAGAAAAAACTAACTAGCTACATGGGAAAATATTGCTTGCTGAGAAGCTAACAGTTCGTCAGCTAGTCGAGACATTCCCCGCATTTTATATAACCCGAGGTTCATTGCCGCATTCACAAAATCCCGCTCCCTCACCCAATCCTGAACCAGAGCAGTCCAGTACGTGACAACACATCGCACGTCTTGAAGGCCCATTTTAATCATATGCTTCCATCTACGCCTAATCTTTCAAGTGGTCGTTTGTATCAAGTTTCCTCACCAAAATTCTGTAAGCAACTATCCTCTCCCCATACGTGCCACATGCCACGCCCATCTCATTTGTGTTGATTTCACTATCTCAATAGTTGTAGTGAGCATACAGATCGTAAAGCTGCTTACAAATAGACACTTACCGCTGGTCGTTGCTGCTTTTGTCGTACGTGCAACTACGTGCATGTACCACGTCCACTCCTTACGAGCCGCACGTCGAACTGTGCTACACACAGCACACCGACACACAATGTACGATACGTGCTGTGGCGATCCTCGATATATTCGATCTCACATGTCTGTTATCTTTGGATGGATTCGGTGTGATTCTGTTCTGTAGTACTGCTCTTCCTTAACCTTGAAGTCAGATGATTGCTCGTTATGTGTTCCACCAACTAAGTGCGTCACACAATACCTTTCTGTCAGCAGTTTTACTGACCCGTACCGTCTACTCTCGCTACACAGGCCTCCTGTGCCGATCCCACTGCTTGAAACATGTAAGAAAGCTAAGTTTCCCACCCTCAACTGCAACTAACCACTAGTATACACCTGAGTTTCTGGATTTCTACTCTTGCTTCAAATCTTGATGCTTCCACTTCGTTTCCTAATCTTAGTAAACATTTCATGTTTCCATTGCTTTACAGTACTGTTGAAGTTTCCTACAGTTGTAATTAACTAAACATCTCTGAACAACATAATCATATCCTGTAGAATACTAGGAGGCCAAAACCCTGCTTCTCACCTCTTCGCACTCTTACACAGCTGCCATGTTGCAGTTTTACTTCATAAAGTTTAACACAATTCGTGTAAACTCTAAACTACTTCAAACAGTATGCAAAATCAACAATTGCACATGCAGCTCTACAAAAACCAATGAAATGTCATCTTCCCTTCTTTCAAGCACTCATATTTTCCTGATGAATATAAATTCATCGCACTCTTTACTTCAGAGTAACCAAATATAATTGTAACTTCACACCCAAAATTACAAAAATGTTAAAACGGCTTTCTCCACATTAATTATGACTGTTACACCATACATGTCATAATTTTCCACTCTTCACAGGGTCAACAACCTGTACTAACATTTTGATTTTCAATGTCACAGCTACTGGCTTCAATTTCTCTCAATATTTTTAATCTTCAAGCCAAACTATACAAAGTTTCTTACTTAGCCATAGCTTCCTTGTGGCATCCTTTTACTTAATCAACAATTTACTTAATGGCAGTGCTCTGTGTGTGTCCAACTGAACGTTCTTTCTTTTATTAACTTTAAAATCCCAAGTATTTTATTTAAATCCCTCCTGGATTTCTTATCTATCCCACCAGTTTTCCTCAGATTCCTGGTATTTCGCATCCCTGGTTCTTCAGATCCCACCAGTTTTCCTATCACTGGTTCTTCAGACCCACCAGTTTTCCTTCACTGGTTCTTCAGATCCCACCGTTTTCCTATCCTGGTTCTTCAGATCCACCAGTTTTCCTATCACTGGTTCTTCAGATCTCACAGTTTTCCTATCACTGTTCTTCAGATCTCACAGTTTTCCTATCACTGTTTCTTCAGATCCACAGTTTCCTATCACTGTTCTTCAGATCCACCAGTTTCCTATCACTGTGTTCTTCAATCCCACCAGTTTTCCTATCACTGTCTTCAGATCCCACCAGTTTTCCTATCACTGTTCTTAGATCCACCATTTCCTATCACTGTTTTCAGATCCCACCAGTTTTCCTATCACTGTTCTTCAGATCCCACCAGTTTTCCTATCACTGGTTCTTCAGATCCCACCAGTTTTCCTATCACTGGTTCTTCAGATCCCACCAGTTTTCCTATCACTGGTTCTTCAGATCCCACCAGTTTTCCTATCACTGGTTCTTCAGATCCCACCAGTTTTCCTATCACTGGTTCTTCAGATCCCACCAGTTTTCCTATCACTGTTCTTCAGATCCCACCAGTTTCTCATTCCTATCACTGGTTTCTTCAGATCCCACCAGTTTTCCTATCACTGGTTCTTCAGATCCCACCAGTTTTCCTATCACTGGTTCTTCAGATCCCACCAGTTTTCCTATCACTGGTTCTTCAGATCCCACCAGTTTTCCTATCACTGGTTCTTCAGATCCCACCAGTTTTCCTATCACTGGTTCTTCAGATCCCACCAGTTTTCCTATCACTGGTTCTTCAGATCCCACCAGTTTTCCTATCACTGGTTCTTCAGATCCCACCAGTTTTCCTATCACTGGTTCTTCAGATCCCACCAGTTTTCCTATCACTGGTTCTTCAGATCCCACCAGTTTTCCTATCACTGGTTCTTCAGATCCCACCAGTTTTCCTATCACTGGTTTCTTCAGATCCCACCAGTTTTCCTATCACTGTTTCTTCAGATCCCACCAGTTTTCCTATCACTGGTTCTTCAGATCCCACCAGTTTTTCCTATCACTGGTTCTTCAGATCCCACCAGTTTTCCTATCACTGGTTCTTCAGATCCCACCAGTTTTCCTATCACTGGTTCTTCAGATCCCACCAGTTTTCCTATCACTGGTTCTTCAGATCCCACCAGTTTTCCTATCACTGTTCTTCAGATCCCACCAGTTTTCCTATCACTGGTTCTTCAGATCCCACCAGTTTTCCTATCACTGTTTCTTCAGATCCCACCAGTTTTCCTATCACTGGTTCTTCAGATCCCACCAGTTTTCTATCACTGTTCTTCAGATCCCACATTTATCAGTCTGCAATCCACCATTTATCATCTATCCACCGCTGCAACCACTGTAACGGGGGGGGGGGGTTGTGGCTATGGGTTGGAGAACTCACAGTCACTCCCGTTATTGGTAAACATGGCCTAAGCTGGCTCTAGATCAACCAACATAAATTCAACTATACCGTAGTGCCCTGGCGATAAACACCTCAGGTCGCCTATCAGTAATGTTGTCCTGCAGACTCCAGCTGCGTCCGTCATCATTCTTCTTACCCCTGTAGTAACGCTGCCACCAGACTGTTTCTAATCTTTTACCTCAGATAACAAACAACTGCTGCTACCATAAAATAAATATTCCACTCAGTGTAACCTTGCTGTGTGAATCCCATAAGTATACTTAACTCATCTAGTATTACCTATTTACCTTGTATACAAAACCATCAATCAGCTGTTTTCAACCTTGTATTATAATTTCCTCATAATCACCTTGTTCACTGTTATTACTTGGGATATTTGGAATTTCCATACTTGTTATTAATCAAATATTAATAAAAACACTCCAATAATTAATAAATATATTTAACAAAATTTATTAATTATTCCAAAAAACATTTTCTTACCAAATATTAATTTCTGTACCACCAAACCAACTTTTAATTTACAACATATTAACCAAAATTTAAAATACAATTCCCTCTTCTTTCAACCAATACTATTTCTTTCTTATATAAATCACATTAATTATTTCTTTACAATAAACTTTCATAATACATCAACCATTTTAAGTTCCCATATAAAATTTCTATAATCAAGTTTACAGTATATAAAGTTATCATTTCTTATACAGTTTACCTTTTTAAGTCAAGTCTCATTATAATTAAATCTTATAAGTTTAACTCACATTTTAGTTAACCTCGTTTAATGCTAAATCTAATTTTATTTAACCTCATTTTAATGTTGGATCACAAACACCTTATCTTGCATATAAACAATTTCAATCTGTTTATCATCGTACCTACAGCTATTTACCTTACACAATTTTCCTAAATTTAATTAATTGTGTTTCCTGGCATCAAACTAAAATTCAATAGTAATACCATAACAAAAATTAAACCTTCCTATTTCCCTTTCCAAATTTGGAACATAAATATAGGAATTCAAATCAAATAAGCCCTTAACAATTTTGCCAACCTACCTTGTGTTACAAAATATTCCATACAGCATTCTGGATACCCGAACACCAAGTACTCGTTCTGGAATCCTGGATACAACATCTATCTCCCACAGATGCTTCATCATACTGCTTTCACAACACAGGTATTCGTAACAACAAAGAAAATTGCTAAACTTTTACTGTTCTCTCTTTTTCTAATTTACACTGCCATTACACACGTTTTACGTCATTTCTGTGTTAGTTTCAAATACACATCCAAACATCTTCACACAGAAATTTTGTATAACACCAAAAAGTCACATTTTAATTTCAAAATAAATTTCTTTCAAGTTTATTTTAAAATCCACTTCCAAATTCTACGTCATCTTGCGCCGAAAACGTTTGCCGAAAGAACCCCGCTCGCACTGTTCTCACCCGTTATATACGCCACGCTACCGCACGCCTAAATCGTCATCAACATGGCTACTTACCCGCCATACAAACTTCTCAACCAATTACCAATTGGCATACCGATGCTATGCACCAATTAACCACCAATCCCAGTTCCTAAACGTATCTCAAAACTCTAGTAATAAGTTGCATCAGCCTTTGCACACGTGGGAAGTCCCGTCTACCAACACGCACACGTAACCCACATCTATTGCACAATAACAAATTCTATCACCTATTCCTACAAAGTGTGTGTTAACCGTCCATTAAAAAGAATTATTCATTTTATATTTCCACTATATAAAATTAATCTCAAATTAACATACAAAAATGTAACTCGCCAATACATAAATTCACACAAATTCAAGTAGTTTCATTCTTTCAAAAATTACCAAATTCAAAATAGTTTCATGACATAATAATCATATGTCATGCACAAAGTAAATCCTGCATAATTCAATTCCATCATTCCTTCCTTTCCATAAGTCTACCACCTACGCTTTCCGCATCCATCTCTTCTTATTTCTCCAATCCGCATCCCTGTCTATAAATTCAAATCAGTACCAACACTTTCAACACAACATGTAACCTCCCCATCAAACTTGTACTTTCTCAATTTTAAAATTGTTATTCATTACAGTATGATACAGCAGTTAGCATTAAATGTGCTGTCAATAAACGGTATACATAAGTGTGTGTTGATGGGGAATACCATGTAGCACGAATAAGTTAAAAAGGTAATTAAACTTTCTACCGACCGATCTACCGCCACTTTGATCCAGATGTGTTAGTACTGACTGTTGGCATAGGGGAGCGCAAATGTCGTGTCATCGGCGGGCCGAAAATAGGTTGTATTACATTCTTGTCTATGTGTTCTGGTATGATCTGTGGTATGATCTGTGTGTCAGTCACTGATCGTAACTTCGGGCGATGTCATTTTAACACGCCAGAGTGAAGCGCCGGAATTTGGGGTTGTGTCTTGTCTCTTTACGGAAGTGCAACTTGTACCTGGTAGATATGCGCCTCGCTGTTTCCATTTTCAGGGTAGAAGATTCTGCGATGAGGATTGAGGCAGCAGGTTCCTCCGAAACTGCGGTAGATTTCTGAAGTTAATGGTACTGACTGAAACGTCTGTTGTGCACATTCAGGCTGTCCCAGCAGCCCTGACAGACCTGCACAGCGCCTCCTGTAATGGCGCTAAACCGGTGTGTATCTGCGACACTGAGTGCCTGAATCATTAACTAGTTTTCCCAAGTCGTTAGAACGAAAGGTGCGTCTTGACGCTGAGTGGAGTTGAGTTTGTGGCCTGTGTTATGCTGTACATCCCTTACACCCCTGTTTCCGACATGGTCACATAGCTGATGAACCCGAGAGTGATGTCAGACTTATTACTGATACTGAGTGATAAGGTTAAGTAAAGGGATACAAGGTTATGCGTAAGCTGACCGCTTCCTGTGTGAGATGTCCCTCAACGCCTAGCGTGATCTCATCTCATCTCAACAGTGATCTCATCTCACGCAAGATGAGATCACGGTTTTCGAAAGGAACTAAAAAGTGACCAATAGAATCAAAGGTTACGGGCGTTGGCAACGGAAACCAGAGGTATATAAAACATTTTATTGACATCGGTAGAGATATGAGCGGGCAGTGTGGCGAAGTTTGTGCTGTGCATACTGTGCGAACTGTGCATACTGCGCACACTGTGCATACTGTGCACACTGTACACACTGTGCATACTGTGCACACTGTGCATACAGTGCTTTAGGAACAACTCTGTACTTAACTTACCAACAAACTACACAATTTATATCCAATTCGCTGACAAGTCCGTTCCCATGCTGACTATTACGTCATCATCAGCGCTGTTTAATTGTTTCCGTTTTGCTAGTCTTTTCGTTTTCATGACTTTTGACCTCGCTGCCAACTGTTGCACAAACACACAACCTCGCTGCCAACTGTTGCACAACAACACAACAATTTACATATGTTGATATGTAAATTATTTCACTGTAATCATTTTATTCAATCCCCAGTTTCACCTCTGTTCAGCTGTTAGTTTTCGTATCGCGGTTGTATGTATGATACAGCAGTTAGCGTCGAAATGTACGTCAATAAACGGTATACATAAGTGTGTGTTGATGGTGAATACCATGTAGCACGAATGAGTTAAAAAGGTAATTAAACTTTGTACCGACCGATGTACCGCCACTTTGATCCAGATGTGTTAGTACTGACTGTTGGCATAGGGGATCGCAAATGTCGTGTCATCGGCGGGCCGAAAATAGGTTGTATTACATTCTTGTCTATCTGTTCTGGTATGATCTGTGGTATGATCTGTGTGTGAGTCACAGATCGTAACTTCGGGCGATGTCATTTTAACACGCCGGAGTGAAGCGCCGGAATTTGGGGTTGTGTCTTGTCTCTTTACGGAAGTGCAAATTGCAAGTCACCAGTGCTGCACTGCATTACAGTGTAATGTAACTTGAACAGTGCAAATTGCAAGTCACCAGTGCTGCACTGCAGTACAGTGTAATATAACTTGCACAGTGCAAATTTCAAATCTCGAGAGCTGCACAGCAATACAGTGTAATATAACTTGCACAGTGCAAATTTCAAGTCACCAGTGCTGCACTGCAGTACAGTGTAATATAACTTGCACAGTGCAAGTTTCAAGTCACCAGTGCTGCACTGCAGTACAGTGTAATATAACTTGCACAGTGCAAATTTCAAGTCACCAATGCTGCACTGCAGTACAGTGTAATATAAGTTGCACAGTGCAAATTGCAAGTCACCAGTGCTGCACAGCAGTACAGTGTAATATAACTTGCACAGTGCAAATTGCAAGTCACCAGTGCTGCACAGCAGTACAGTGTAATATAAGTTGCACAGTGCAAATTGCAAGTCACCAGTGCTGCACTGCAGTACAGTGTAATATAACTTGCACAGTGCAAATTTCAAATCTCGAGTGCTGCACAGCAATACAGTGTAATATAACTTGCACAGTGCAAGTTTCAAGTCACAAGTGCTGCACTGCAGTACAGTGTAATATAACTTGCACAGTGCAAATTTCAAGTCACCAATGCTGCACTGCAGTACAGTGTAATATAAGTTGCACAGTGCAAATTGCAAGTCACCAGTGCTGCACTGCAGTGCAGTGTAATATAACTTGCACATTGCAAATTGCAAGTCACAAATGCTGCACTGCAGTACAGTGTAATGTAACTTGAACAGTGCAAATTGTAAGTCACCAGTGCTGCACTGCAGTACAGTGTAATATAACTTGCACAGTGCAAATTTCAAGTCACCAGTGCTGCACTGCAGTACAGTGTAATATAACATGCACATTGCAAATTGCAAGTCACCAATGCTGCACTGCAGTACAGTGTAATATGACTTACACAGTCCAAATTTCAAGTCACCAGTGCTGCACAGCAATACAGTGTAATATAACTTGCACAGTGCACATTGCAAGTCACCAGTGCTGCACTGCAGTACAGTGTAATGTAACTTGAACAGTGCAAATTGCAAGTCACCAGTGCTGCATTGCAGTAGAGTTTAATATAACTTGCACAGTGCAAATTGCAAGTCACCAGTGCTGCACAGCAATACAGTGTAATATAACTTGCACAGTGCATGTTGCAAGTCACCAGTGCTGCTCAGCAATACAGTGTAATATAACTTGCACAGTGCAAATTTCAAGTCACCAGTGCTGCACAGCAATACAGTGTAATATAACTTGCACAGTGCAATTTGCAAGTCACCAGTGCTGCACTGCAATACAGTGTAATATAACTTGCACAGTGCACATTGCAAGTCACCAGTGCTGCACTGCAGTACAGTGTAATATAACTTGCACAGTGCAAATTGCAAGTCACCAGTGCTGCACTGCATAAGTGTTAATATAACTTGCACAGTGCAAATTGCAAGTCATCAGTGCTGCACTGCAGTACAGTGTAATATAACTTGCACAGTGTACATTGCAAGTCACCAGTGCTGCATGCATACAGTGTAATATAACTTGCACAGTGCAAATTGCAAGTCACCAGTGCTGCATGCAGTAGAGTTTAATATAACTTGCACAGTGCAAATTTGCAAGTCACCAGTGCCTGCACAGCATACAGTGTAATATAACTTGCACAGTGCCAAATTGCAAGTCACCAGTGCTGCACGGCAATAGAGTTTAATATAACTTGCACAGTGCAAATTGCAAGTCACCAGTCTGCACTGCTTGCAGTGTAATATAACTTGCACAGTCAAATTTCAAGTCACCAGTGCTGCACAGCATAAGTTAATATAACTTGCACAGTGCAAATTGCAAGTCACCAGTCTTGCACTGCAGTGCAGTGTAATATAACTTGCACAGTGCAAATTGCAAGTCACCAGTGCTGCACTAGCAGTACAGTGTAATATAACTTGCACAGTGCACAATTGCAAGTCACCAGTTCTGTACTGCAGTACAGTGTAATATAACTTGCACAGTGCAAATTGCAAGTCACATCAGTGCATGCAGCTAACAGTGTAATATAAAGTTGCACAGTGCACATTTCAAGTCACCAGTTCTGTACAGCAAGTACGGTGTAATATGCAAATTGCAAGTCACCAGTGCTGCACAGCAATCAGTGTAATATAACTTGCACATGCAATTGCAAGTCACCAAGTGCTGCTCAGCATACAGTGTAATTAACTTGCACAGTGCAAATTTCAAGTCACCAGTGCTGCACATGCATACAGTGTAATATAACTTGCACAGTGCAAATTGCAAGTCACCAGTGCTGCACTGCAGTACAGTGTAATATAACTTGCACAGTGCACATTGCAAGTCACCATGCTGCACTGCAGTACAGTGTAATATAACTTGCACAGTGCCAAATTCAAGTCACCAGTGCTGCACAGCAATAGTGTTAATATAACTTGCACAGTGCACATTGCAAGTCACCAGTGCTGCACTGCAGTACAGTGTAATTAACTTGCACAGTGAAATTGCAAGTCACCAGTGCTGCACTGCAGTAAGTGTAATATAACTTGCACAGTGCAAATTGCAAGTCACCAGTGCTGCACAGCATCAGTGGGTTTAATATAACTTGCACAGTGCAAGTTGCAAGTCACCAGTCCTGCTCAGCTATACAGTGTAATATAACTTGCACAGTGCAAATTGCAAGTCACCAGTGCTGCACGCAATAAGTTAATATAACTTGCACAGTGCAAATTGCAAGTCACCAGTGCTTGCACTGCTGTCAGTGTAATATAACTTGCACAGTGCAAATTCAAGTCACCAGTGCTGCACTGCAGTAAGAGTTTAATATAACTTGCACAGTGCAAATTGCAAGTCACCAGTCTTGCACTGCTGTGCAGTGTTAATATAACTTGCACAGTGCAAATTTCAAGTCACCAGTGCTGCACTGCAGTACAGTGTAATATAAGTTGCACAGTGCACATTGCAAGTCACCAGTCTGTACTGCAGTACAGTGTAATATAACTTGCACAGTGCAAATTGCAAGTCACCAGTCTTGCATGCAGTGAGTGTAATATAAGTTGCACAGTGCACATTGCAAGTCACCAGTTCTGTACTGCAGTACAGTGTAATATAACTTGCACAGTGCAAATTGCAAGTCACCAGTCTTGCATTTCAGTACAGTGTAAAGTAACTTGCACATTCCAATTTGCAAGTCACCAGTGCTGCACTGCATTAGTGTTTAATATAACTTGCACATTCCAATTTGCAAGTCACCAGTGCTGCACAGCAATACAGTGTAATATAACTTGCACAGTGCACATTGCAAGTCACCAGTGCTGCACTGCAGTACAGTGTAATATAACTTGCACAGTGCAAATTGCAAGTCACCAGTGCTGCACTGCAGTACAGTGTAATATAACTTGCACAGTGCAAATTGCAAGTCACCAGTGCTGCACTGCAGTACAGTGTAATATAACTTGCACAGTGCAAATTGCAAGTCACCAGTGCTGCATAGCAATACAGTGTAATATAACTTGCACAGTGCAAATTGCAAGTCACCAGTGCTGCATAGCAATACAGTGTAATATAACTTGCACAGTGCAAATTTCAAGTCACCAGTGCTGCACAGCAATACAGTGTAATATAACTTGCACAGTCCAAATTGCATGTCACCAGTGCTGCACTGCAGTAGAGTTTAAGATAACTTGCAAAGTGCACATTGCAAGTCACCAGTGCTGCACTGCATTAGTGTTTAATGTAACTTGCACATTCCAATTTGCAAGTCACCAGTGCTGCACAGCAATACAGTGTAATATAACTTGCACAGTGCACATTGCAAGTCACCAGTGCTGCACTGCAGTACAGTGTAATATAACTTGCACAGTGCAAATTGCAAGTCACTAGTGCTGCACAGCAATACAGTGTAATATAACTTGCACAGTGCAAATTTCAAGTCACCAGTGCTGCACAGCAATACGGTGTAATATAACTTGCACAGTGCAAATTTCAAGTCGCCAGTGCCCACAGCAATACGGTGTAATATAACTTGCACAGTGCACATTGCAAGTCACCAGTGCTGCACTGCAGCACAGTGTAATATAACTTGCACAGTGCACATTGCAAGTCACCAGTCTTGCACTGCAGTGCAGTGTAATATAACTTGCACAGTGCACATTGCAAGTCACCAGTGCTGCACTGCAGTACAGTGTAATATAACTTGCACAGTGCAAATTTCAAGTCACCAGTGCTGCACTGCAGTACAGTGTAATATAACTTGCACAGTGCAAATTTCAAGTCACCAGTGCTGCACAGCAATACAGTGTAATATAACTTGCACAGTCCAAATTGCATGTCACCAGTGCTGCACTGCAGTAGAGTTTAAGATAACTTGCAAAGTGCACATTGCAAGTCACCAGTCCTGCACTGCAGTACAGTGTAATATAACTTGCAAAGTGCACATTGCAAGTCACCAGTCCTGCACTGCAGTACAGTGTAATATAACTTGCACAGTGCACATTGCAAGTCACCAGTCTTGCACTGCAGTACAGTGAAATGTATCTTGCACTGTCCAAATTGCATGTCACCAGTTTTGCACTGCAGTACAGTGTAATATAACTTGCACAGTGCACATTGCAAGTCACCAGTCTTGCACTGCAGTACAGTGAAATGTATCTTGCACAGTCCAAATTGCATGTCACCAGTTTTGCACTGCAGTACAGTGTAATATAACTTGCACAGTGCAAATTGCAAGTCACCAGTGCTGCACAGCAGTACAGTGTAATATAACTTGCACAGTGCACATTGCAAGTCACCAGTGCTGCACTGCAGTACAGTGTAATATAACTTGCACAGTGCAAATTTCAAGTCACCAGTGCTGCACTGCAGTACAGTGTAATATAACTTGCACAGTGCAAATTTCAAGTCACCAGTGCTGCACTGCAGTACAGTGTAATATAACTTGCACAGTGCAAATTGCAAGTCACCAGTGCTGCACTGCAGTACAGTGTAATATAACTTGCACAGTGCAAATTGCAAGTCACCAGTGCTGCACTGCAGTGCAGTGTAATATAACTTGCACAGTGCACATTGCAAGTCACCAGTGCTGCACTGCAGTACAGTGTAATATAACTTGCACAGTGCAAATTTCAAGTCACCAGTGCTGCACTGCAGTACAGTGTAATATAACTTGCACAGTGCAAATTTCAAGTCACCAGTGCTGCACAGCAATACAGTGTAATATAACTTGCACAGTCCAAATTGCATGTCATCAGTGCTGCACTGCAGTAGAGTTTAAGGTAACTTGCAAAGTGCACATTGCAAGTCACCAGTCCTGCACTGCAGTACAGTCTAATATAACTTGCACAGTGCACATTGCAAGTCACCAGTCCTGCACTGCAGTACAGTGTAATATAACTTGCACAGTGCACATTGCAAGTCACCAGTCTTGCACTGCAGTACAGTGAAATGTATCTTGCACAGTCCAAATTGCATGTCACCAGTTTTGCACTGCAGTACAGTGTAATATAACTTGCACAGTGCACATTGCAAGTCACCAGTCTTGCACTGCAGTACAGTGAAATGTATCTTGCACAGTCCAAATTGCATGTCACCAGTTTTGCACTGCAGTACAGTGTAATATAACTTGCACAGTGCAAATTGCAAGTCACCAGTGCTGCACAGCAATACAGTGTAATATAACTTGCACAGTGCACATTGCAAGTCACCAGTGCTGCACTGCAGTACAGTGTAATATAACTTGCACAGTGCAAATTTCAAGTCACCAGTGCTGCACTGCAGTACAGTGTAATATAACTTGCACAGTGCAAATTTCAAGTCACCAGTGCTGCACTGCAGTACAGTGTAATATAACTTGCACAGTGCAAATTGCAAGTCACCAGTGCTGCACTGCAGTACAGTGTAATATAACTTGCACAGTGCAAATTGCAAGTCACCAGAGCTGCACAGCAGTACAGTGTAATATAACTTGCACAGTGCACATTGCAAGTCACCAGTGCTGCACTGCAGTACAGTGTAATATAACTTGCACAGTGCAAATTTCAAGTCACCAGTGCTGCACTGCAGTACAGTGTAATATAACTTGCACAGTGCAAATTGCAAGTCACCAGTGCTGCACTGCAGTAGAGTTTAATATAACTAAAACAGTGCAAATTGCAAGTCACCAGTGCTGCACAGCAGTACAGTGTAATATAACTTGCACAGTCCAAATTGCAATTCACCAGTGCTGCACTGCAGTACAGTGTAATATAACTTGCACAGTGCAAATTGCAAGTCACCAGTGCTGCACTGCAGTACAGTGTAATATAACTTGCACAGTGCAAATTGCAAGTCACCAGTGCTGCACAGCAGTACAGTGTAATATAACTTGCACAGTGCACATTGCAAGTCACCAGTGCTGCACTGCAGTACAGTGTAATATAACTTGCACAGTGCAAATTTCAAGTCACCAGTGCTGCACTGCAGTACAGTGTAATATAACTTGCACAGTGCAAATTGCAAGTCACCAGTGCTGCACTGCAGTACAGTGTAATATAACTTGCACAGTGCAAATTGCAAGTCACCAGTGCTGCACTGCAGTACAGTGTAATATAACTTGCACAGTGCACATTGCAAGTCACCAGTGCTGCACTGCAGTACAGTGTATATATACTTGCACAGTGCAAATTGCAAGTCACCAGTGCTGCACTGCAGTACAGTGTAATATAACTTGCACAGTGCAAATTGCAAGTCACCAGTGCTGCACTGCAGTAGAGTTTAATATAACTTGCACAGTGCAAATTGCAAGTCACCAGTGCTGCACAGCAGTACAGTGTAATATAACTTGCACAGTGCACATTGCAAATCACCAGTGCTGCACTGCAGTACAGTGTAATATAACTTGCACAGTCCAAATTGCAAGTCACAAGTGCTGCACAGCAATACAGTGTAATATGACTTGCACAGTGCACATTGCAAGTCACCTTACGATAAAAGTGTGACTGACTGACTGACTGAACAGATTTACAGTGAAGTTCTGTCTGTTCTGTTCAGCAGACACAACAGCAGTTTTATTTCACGAGAAGTGCTTTGGAATTTGTTTGACACGGTGACGCAATCAAAAGCCAAACTTAACGCTCTGGACACGCTTACTTTCACCGTTCATTCGGTCAGGATGCTGTTGGGTTCGGTATGAGGGCTCTGAAAACTAGAGGGACACCGCTGTGCGTGATGACTCACCTGAAGCGTAGTATAGTGAACGTAGTGACTGAGGAAAACTGTGCCTCGCACACCCTAATAATCGCTGTAGCCAGACTGACTAACGACCCCAATTAGAAGGCGTACAAACAGGGCTGTAAGATGCTGCCTAAAGTCCGCGAGTTGTTGGACGTGACCGGAGTGAGTCTGAGTAATGGCGGAGGGATACATGAACTTACGACGTTTCAGCGCCACTTCTCGCAGTATAGGATAGTGGTTTATTGGGGCTTGAGATGCGGCTGCATAATGTAGACGGTCAAGTGACGTCACAGGCCAGAATAAACCTACTGTATGATGAGCATTATCAAGTTATAACGAATCTGCCGGGAGCCATGGCGAGACGGTCTTTGTGTTCCGCGTGAAATAAGGGTTGCAGAAGCGGAGAGCGTCACGCGTGCGACGCGACGTGCGACAGCTGTTCCGCCAGTCCACCGTGCGTGTGGGACCACGCTAGGATCCCCTGTGACGTATGCAATTGGCATTTCAGAATCGCCACGTTTCTTGCGAATCACAAGCGCGTTAAACTGTTGGGGCAGAAGACGGTGTGCGAGGTCAAGAGACAAAGCCTGACGTGCGGCGCCATGATGTTTCTGGAGAGACGCAAATGCTACAAGATGTGCTGTTGGAATTGTTCTAAAACGAGAGAGGTGAGACACAGATGTTACATGGCGCCACTGGTGGACAGGGCCGCCTTTAGCGACAGGTGGTACACGTGTTTTATGGACTTTATTCTATAATCACCGTGCATTTTCACAATTACTATCAAGTCACCAACTGAATGCACTATTTATTTTAAAAAACACTATATGGTTCCTTAAAATATTTTGGTAAAGACTTGACGTACAGAGCATACACAAAGGAATGGTGCGGTTTCAATAGTGAATTCTATTGAAACCGCACCATTCTTTTGTGTATACCCTGTATTTTATGAATTCGGGACGACGTTTTGGAATACTGCTTATTCCAAAACGTCCTTTCTGCTCGTGCCCAATGTAGTGTGCGTGCAGCAAGTACGTACCGCGTGCGAGAACGAAACGGACATCGACGTGCGTTGCGTCAGATGCGGCGTGAGGAGGCACAGTTTCTGGACCGACCCGGTCGGAGAACTGATAACCTACCTGTGCGAGACGAGACTCTGGGCCGACAGGATCGTGTGCATAGCTGGTAACGACAGTTGTACTGACTGGAGTGATACAGTTGAAATGGACGCCTTTTCTCCTGATCATGAACGGTCAGAAGATAATATGAATGTGGGTGGAGGGCATGACGTGGCTAGACAGTCTAAATTATATGGCTACGCCGCTGCGAAAACTGCCCGAAGCGTTCGGCCTGGCGTCCGAAAAATCCTAGTATCCACATCTGTTCCACTGCCGAGTATATGAAGTACGTGGGTCCCCGACGTCTCGTATTACGACGTGGATCATATGCGAGACTCAGTGAGATAGGATTTGCTCCTGGTACGAGGTCAAGCTAGACGAGTTACTTGTTAAAACGCAATCTGGAGCAGTACTGCCAGGTGACGTCAGCGTGCTGACACAGGCCTGTCAGACTTTCCGCAAACACTTGCTGCAGATAGTAACGTGGAGGTGATTCTGGAATGTATGACTATAGTGTCGGCGTGAAACAGGGTGTTTCGAAAGAAATATTACAGCACGACATGATTGGCATAATTCCCACGGGGTTACATGGATAGCAACAAGAGGCAGAGTAAGAAGACTGTAATGTGGTTAATTGATGAAGAGCAGAGGGAGGGTAAGAGGATACTGCACGGACGAAACGGCAGGGAACACGTGTCTGCCGAACTACACGTGGACGGTTATTGCGATGAGACCAATACCGTTTACGAATTCACGGGCTTCTACGTCTTCCGTTTGGTGACGTCACGACTGTATGCGGTGGGGACATTTGCTGAGAGGTACGAGAAGACGATGTTTAGATTAGAGCGAATCACGACGGCCGGATACGTCGTCAGAACAAACAGCTGTTATGTTTGTGTAACGGCATAACATGACTGTCTTTGTAATGCGCACAGATGGTGTTATCAGTGTGTTGCGTGTTATTTAGATGAACTTAGCGGTAATATGTATAACAGTCATAAATCTTATGTTACAGGCGTTTGTTTGCGTTATAGCGTCTCAGTAGGGAGCCGGACTAGACGGTCCGGGGTTCGAATACCGGTAGGGGTAAGAGATTTATCTCTTCCCAAAACGTCCGATTCTGGGCCCACCCATCCTCCTATTCAGTGGTTACTTTGGGTTCTTTCCTGGGGTAAAGCGGCTGGGGCGTGAGACTAACCCCTCATTTCCATCTAGTGCCAGGGTTAAGAATGAGAGGAGCTATACCCCATTCCCCCCCATTAGTTTCATGGCGTGGACAGAGACACCTATATTTTTTTTTGTAATTTCTTGAACCACTGAGCACGTGGAGCAGTCCTCCTTCAGAGCAAAGCAAGATGTCTGTCACTTCGTCACGAAACGTTCCCGCGTGTCATGGAACCTGCGTTTAAAAGAGTCCGCAACTGACGCTAGCCTGACTTACAG